>JZKD02S0307144.1:97283-110869 GCA_000966675.3 Picea glauca
AAGTAAACATGTAAGAATGGATGAAGTAAGAATCAAAAGGGTGGTTGGAAAAGTAAAATAGAAACATTTTTGGACTATATAAGCATGCTAAACAATTAACTAACTAATGTAAGCACAAAAAATTAGTAATATTTATGGATTTGAGTGAATTACAAGAGCACATATAAAATGTAAATTAGAAATGAGGGTCAAGAAATAAATATCATTCATCTGAAGATAAAATTATTGTAAGAAACCTATTTAAAGAATATCAAAGTTGTTTAAAAAAAAGTTAAAAATTTTATGGACAAATTCCAATTAGTATTATATACTTATAAAGAATATATATATTAGAAATGAAAGAAAGAATGTGGTTCAGCTGAATTCTGAGTTTTTAACTCATTGTTATGTTGCTTGTTATTGTCCAAATCCGCCTGTATGAAATTAAGAATCTATGTTGGTTTTAAAACACAATTCCTTGATTCATCTTAGAGTATGTATGATACTCGCATACGACTTCTTGGTATATTACAGGTTTAAATAAGATACTTAGATGCTTTTTCATATCCTCGTTAAAATTCGAGGCCAGAAATTCGCAGGTATTTCTTTGAATACAATTTGCGTAACTTAATTTTAACTTGTGGATTAGATTGCCACTCAAGGTCACATATTTTTCTTCAAAAATTATTTCTTATTTTTATACTTGCTACAAATGTAAATTGGTGATGGGTCCCTTTGTCTTGTGAAGGAAACCATCATATGAAAAACAAACCCACTTCCCTTCATGGGTCTTAGGTTGATGTCTTCGCAAGGAAGTGAGGGTACTCTGATATGACACAAGAATCCAAGATAAGTATACTTTGATTCTTTTATTTATTTCATCTTTTAATAGCTCGTACATTAGTAAGTTACTGATTCTATTGTATGGTTCTGTTACAAGTTGGAAGAACAACTAATGTACTTGGTGAAGTGTGTAGGATGTCCACAAAAGGTACTTGGGTTCCATCTTCTTCCACCAGTCATTACGTGCATTCGCAGAAAGTTTTATGTAGTCTTTTAAATTTCTATTTAGACTAGCTATCGAGTTCTTGTGTTTATGGAACTCAAACTGTAACATTTTGGTCTTTGACCTATTAAATTTAATCAATATGTATATATTTTTGTCAAGTGACCTGGAATCTACTGTATCTGATATCTTTATTTTATAAATAGACAAAGCATGTATTAGGACTCTTATTCTTTTACTGAGAATAATAGCAGAAATACAATACAATTTGTTTACACTTACACTTATATAAATATATATAAACCAAATGTTTAATACATACTACTATAGATATTAATACACAGTGGCAACCCATACCAACTAATATGGCTATACAGTTCACTTCAACAGATCTTTCCTCTAAGTATAATAATATAAGGTATGGCATCAATTATATAACATCAATAATAAAACATCAATAGTATAACATCAACAAATTGAATAAATATCTAAGATACATATCTTAAAAAATTGATGCTGGGGAAAAAAATGAAACAACCACATTCCACCCAACTGTAGAAACCAAACAACCATGATCACTTGTCTTGATCACCCCCTATCCTAACCATGAGTTCATAACGACGAACTGAATTATCATCCTTAGCTACTGTCACATTCAACAAAACAGAAAATGTATTTCCTCACACTAGATGTGGTCATAACAAAAAAACCATTCTCAATTCCCCAACATACTTTGCAACGTCCTGCCTCCCACATATGTTTTATATATCTCATGCCTAGGTATTTCCATTTCATTCCCTAATTGGGGAAATTTGTAGCTTTACAAATCCCTGATTTTTAGGGGCTACTAGTGGTCAAATTCAACTTCTGGCACATGCAAAAATCAGCTCTAAGTTAACTCAAACTTGTTCCCCACTCATGGAGTCATGGTCAACCATTTTTAACCTGGTTATTCCATTTGTCTTCCAGCATTTAATTTATTTAAAATTTTGTCTCATACATGTGTCCAACAAAAGAGGACACTTGGGAAAGTCAAATATTTTCCCAACGGCTAAAAAAAAAAAAATTACATAACCCATAATTCTAATTTTGGATTTTTCCATAAATGGAAATTTATTTCTAAATTCGTATTTTCCATAATAGGAAATTTATTTCTAAATTCGTATTTTCCATAATTGGAAATTTATTTATAAATTCAACTTGGAATTTAATTTTCTAATAACTTGAGGATGTCACATCCTCTCCCCCTTAAATACAACACCGTCCTCAGTGTTCAACCATCTCTAGGAACAATATTGGATAACATTTTCGCATATCTTCTTCCAATTCCCAAGTGGCCTCCTCAGGGATAAAGTGCTTCCATTTCACTTTTACCTAGGTGATCGATTTGTTCCAAAGTACTATTTATTTCCTGTCCCTAATGCATAGAGGTTCCACCTAGAAATCACCTTTTGGTTCCACCTACACCATGTTCCAATCAATGATCTGGGTAGGATCATGAATATATATTTTCAATAACGAAACATGAAAAACATTATGAACTTTTAAATTTGCAGGAAGTGTCAGTTGATATGCCACAGGTCCGATTCGAGTTAAAATCTCGAAAGAGTCACAAAATCTTGGCACCAACTTGGAATAACTCCCTAGCTTTAGAGAGTATTTTCTTGCTTTGACTTTTATATATACATGACCCCCAATTTTGAATTCCTAATGTCTTCTTTTTAGATTTGCATAGATTTTCTTTCGGTCTTGTGCCTCTTTCAAGTTTTGTTGTACCCTTTTTACCATTCTTTCCATTTCTTAAAGAATTTTTGGTCCTACCATAATCCTATCAATTGGGTTATCCCAACTGATCAGAGTTGGGAATTTACTTCCATATAATATTTCGAAGGGAGTCATCTTTGTTGATGCCTAATAACCATTATTGTAAGAGAACTCAAATAAGTGCAGATACTCTTCCCACTTAGTTGGTTTTGTTATTATGTATATTTGCAACATGTCTTATGTTAGTCCCTAAAGTTGCACTTGGCTGTGAGAGGTTAAGCTAGGGCATCATCAAGGTTGTTTCAATAATATTTTAAGGGTTTTATGAATTGATTTTTTAAAAGGACGGTTGAAAGTTGGTTCAAGGTTTCAAGGTAAACATGAATTTCAAAATAAAGACAATAGATATCCCACTAATTTGTTAAAGGGTAGCCACATAAATAGATCAGATAAATAAGGAAAATAAAGAGATGAAATATGGAAGTCTTCAATTTGTTAACCCCATATGGATTTCTTATCTCAAAACCTAATTTAGAAACAAGAACATGTGCTTCAAAATCAAATCTTGATAATAACAATATCAGTAAAATATTCATTGTATTAATTAAGATCAAGAAAACAGTGCATTGCAAATGAAAAATGATCTCAAGCAAGAAAAGAAATAGAAGATTAATTGAGAGAAAGTCTCACCATCAACATGTATTTTCCATTAAGTATCAATGTAGGATAAATCTGTGTTACATAGAGTTCAAAATAGGCCCCTGAGTGTCCAACTTTTCAACCTTCATAAAGTCTTTTCTCTGTCTATTTAAACTATACAAAAATGACTACATATCCTATTTTCTAGTATGAAGTTAGTAACAAGATATGGTCAGTGTCTATCTTCTAGGAGGCTTAGCTCAAAACGAGCACTTACATTGCCAAAATAGTAATCATATCAATAGCTTAATCCAAAACACTTTTACAACAACTTATCAAATCCCACAAAATTTGGAAGTAATCTTGACCGAGTTATACATTGGAATTTTCAAAATTCATTAGGTCAAAATCAAGTTGATCATCTTTTACTCCTTGCATAAATAGTATCAAAACTTTCAAAACTTTGCATCAAGGGACTTCATAAGGCTATCATGATATAATGATTTAACTAGCTTTGGTATTCCTCTGTTTCAACTTAGTTGTGAGCACAATATTGTGCCAATACAAATTAATATTTGATTCTCGCAATTCCTTGAGCAATGCCTTTTGTTCCTTTCTTTTTTTCTTGGAACCCTGTATCTTCTCTTGTTGTCTGGCGCTCCATTTCTCCACCTGAGCCTTTTCTTTCTTTAACCGCTTCACCATTTTCTGGAGCTCTTTCATTTTGTCTTTATTACTTTTAACTTTGAATTTAAACTCTGGGAATTCTTTTGCAGGTACATGTTTTTTTAGGTCTATAGCAGCCTGAGGTTCTCTCAGTTTCATCTGGTATCTAGAGGATAATTGTTAGCTATGATCATCATCATAACTATATGATTCATGGCTTCTGGGAGATCTGGAATATGATTTGAATCTACAGAATGATAGTCTTTGTCATAAAAAAACCCACGTGTACCTTTAATCATTGTTTCAACTTTTGACGATCTAGGGGTTTCTCTTGTTATAGGTCCTATAGAGTACTCAGTAACTTGTTTACCTTTTCCTTGTGTATTCCCCAAGTTGTTATTTTCTTTTGCCTTCCTATGTAATGGAAGTATCTCTTCTTGTTCTTTAATACCTGCTTTAGAGTCTTCAGAATTGTCCTCTATGACTATAAGGTTCTCTTTTTTGATGGATGGTTCAAACATAGCCTTAGAGTTTAACACGAATTTGTTGACAACCCTATTGGAGTTTCTCCTAAGGTATTTAGACACAAGTGTAGGTTTATTCCCCTGTTTTTTTCCTTTGGCACCTTTATTAATGGTTGATTTATGTTTATGCTTGACTGTGGATTGAATTGGGTTAACATTATAATATTCATCTTCTTCCACTTCCATTTTTATCTCTGTATCAAGAAACATATCAATATCTGCATCAGGTTTTGATTTTTTACCTCTACTGGTAGTGGCTTCTTCCTGACCTTTACCTACAGGAGCATCAACAATGACTTGGTGAGTTTTCATCTTCCTATTACTGGCCCGTTTTACCCTAGTTGCAGATGTTTATTCTTTAATTGGGGATTCACTAATTGTACCACTATGTTTTTATATAACTGATATTTTCCCTTTGTCCTTTTTAAATTTTCTTGGCTGTGGATCATTACTTAGAGACTGGATTAGTCAATCCCAGGGTCTCTGTACTTCATTCAAAGAAGAAACAACCAATGTCTTTATCAAAACTTGGTGGAAAAGACTACCTTTGGCTGTAGCAGGATGAGACTGCACCCTTTTGGACATCTTAGATAGATGTTTTAGAAGAAAATAGGGTAAATTGAAGGGGTAATCTCCATTGATGTAAATTAACAATCTAATATGATCAATGTAAACCAATGAGAACCTACCCTCACATGTAATATATCTATGAATGATAATCAAGGCAGTATACCACTCCTTTCTGATCCAGCTATGTGGTATTCCTTTTTTCCAATTAGGGTTCTGTTATGATGGTATCAAGAACTGATTCATGAAATCCCTTACCAAATTATCTTTCTTCCACCACCTTTCTCCACCAATTGGAAATCTACAGGCTCTTGAAATTGAGTGTTCAGTCACCACCATCGGGAATTTTCCAATCACAACTTCAAAACCATCAAATGTTTGTGCGAAGATCATGGAGACCTATTCATTGTGTCCTTGGAAAGTTGTGAAAAACTCAAACCATCTTGTGTTTTTAAACCTCTGCGCCATTTTTGGGTAAGATTCAAGCAGTCATGTGCCCTCATTTTCCAAACTAATGATCTGTCCACTCTTTTTTGGTGCCATGTTACTGGTACAGTTCTGTAAAAAACTCTACACGGTTTGAAACTGGGAAATTTAAAACCTATGAGTGTTAGAACACAACAATTCCTCTTAATTCAATCTCTGCCCACAACATCTGATATATTAGAATAACAGGTGATGGTGTCATTTAATAATATTGGGACGAGTTTGATTTGATGAAAGTCCTAGCTGGTACAATTCGATCCCCTACATATGATGGTTAAAACTGCAACATCAACTCGAGCAAATATCGTGGAGCACATGCAGGTCATATATCCACGATTTGCGCAATCATGATAATATCTGGGTTGGTTGGTGCATGTAAAAACATAATTACCTTAACACTATAGGAATAACACTATTCATGTAGCGCCATTCATGACTTGGCAAAAATTTGAAATTTCAAAAGTGAAATAGACAAGTGATGTGACAAATCTCATCAAATCAAGCCCTAAACTTCAAAAACTTAAGAAAAATATTTCAAAATGCAAAAATGCAAAACATAGCCTATCAAACCAAGGGAAAATATCTAAAATTCAAGCAACAAAGTATAATCAAGGAGGATTTAGGATACGTGATACTCACTTAATCAAGAAAAAAGTTAGTGACTAACACTGGCTCCTTCTGGGGGTAAATTTTTAATGATAAAACTTTAGTATCTGCAGACCAATACCTTTACCTTGCTTCTGATTCTCTGATTTCCCTGCTTCGACATCCTTTATTTACAACACAACTATGTAAAAACATTTCCATTGGGTATATGGAGTCTTTATTGAAAGAAAAAACCTATTGTATAGGATGAAACCTTTGATAAATATTTAAAGAAAGTGAAAAAATGAAAACCTATTGTTATTGTGTCTTCTAAGTCAAATGAAAAAATCATGAATCCCTTGGAGTAATCCAGACTGATGAGAACAAGGGCCTGAACAAGAGCCTACTTAATATTCTCAAAAGATTCTTTGGCTTATGGTATCCATTTGATTTATGCATTGTTTTTCAACATATCAGTAATGTATTTGATAATTTTTGCAAAATTGGGTATGAATCTCCTTAAAAAAATTATTTTACCTACGAAGGATTGGATAGATTTCTTGTTCCTTGGAATTTCTATTAGTTGGATATATTTTACTCTTTCAGGATCTATTTTAATACCTTTAGGTGAAATAATATTCCCAAAAGTTTTCCTTCTTCCATGGAAAAACATGATTTTTTAGGGTTAAGTGATATACCGTACATCCTGCATTTCTCAAAAGTTGGGTACAAATTTTGTAAATGTTCTTCATCAGATATTGAAAATACAGTGATGTCATCAAGATAAATAACTACAAACATGTCTTTCTCACCAATAAAAGCAATTTCCATAGCCCTTTGAAAATTGGCTCCTACATTCATCAATCCAAAGGGCATATTTTCATACCTGAAAGTGTCCCAGGGAGTGGTAAAAGTTGTTTTCTTCTTGTCCTCCTCCATTAATGGTACTTGATTGTACCCTGAATATCCATCAAGCATAGAAATCTTATTATCCCCTGCTTCTCTTTGTAAATGATCTGGGTGTATATCGGTGGCCACCCACCTTTTCTGACTGGCTCAAAACAGTTTTCTGGCAAATTTGGCAATTTACTATTTTTAGTAGGTTTTAACTTCTGGGGCCATTTTGAGGGCCTAAATGAAGGTTTTTCGAGATCATGGTTCTCAATGATAGTCAAATCATTATTAATCCCCTAAAATGAATCTCCTTGATGATGCCTTTCCAATGAGCTATCATACGCCTAAAACGGAAATCATATGCAAAAGTTACGACCCTGGGAAGTTGATGTACTAACTTACCCAAATGGGGCCCACGTGACTTTTGGCGCTTCATCTGCTAGGGTTAGGTTTTTGGATGTATAGGTTTTTCTTCATTCCTCTTTATTGTAAAAAGGCCTTCAAAGCCTCATTGTAATCATATTCTTGCGAATGCGAGTAGCTGTCACATCTCTTCTCAGAGATAAGCTACCACCATTATAGCAAGTCTTTCACTCTGTATTTTTACAGTCTCTGTACATTTCTTTCATTAATAGAAATCATGTATTACTGTATATATTTGTTTATGGTTTTATCTCTGATACATTTCTGTTATATTATTGAATATCTGCGATATCTATGTGCATTTCTTTGTTATATCTCCGCTCTCATTTCATGCCGAAAATAATCTGGATCAATAAAATATGATCAATTTTTGGTAATGGATAATTGTCCTTTAAAGAGTACCTATTCAAATTCCTGAAGTCCATGCAGAGCCTTATTTCTCCACTCTTCTTCCTGACAGGTACAATATTATCTACCCACTCTGAGTATCTCATTGGCACTATAATTTTGGCATCCAATAACCTTTTCATGTCTCTTTTTCTATTATGGGTAACAACAAAGGATCAAATTGCCTAGACTTTTTTTTAAAAGGTTTTGATCCAAGCTTCAGAGGAATTTTGTGTTGCATGATATTTGTATCAAAAATATTTAGGTGTTCATAAGACAAGGAAAATACATCTGAATACTGTTTCATCAAATTGACATATATGTCTCTCTATTTTTCTGACAGTTTTCTGGATAATTTAACCATCCTGGGATTTAAATCAGAATTGATATCACAGTCCACTACATCAGTCTCTTATGTCTAGATAACATCCTTTATGGAAACATCGTTGTGATAAAAAAAATATCTCAAGTGGAACAAGACCTTTAGTCAGATCATTAATTTTCAATTCAATGATTTTGTGACTAGCAACATTGTCTTGAAGAACATTTGCAGCATGTACCTCTACATCATCATCTTAATTGTCTCGATCTATTGAAATATTTGAAAATTATTCAATAGTCTTTAAAAATATTTGAATCTCCTCATCATATTTAAAGACCTGACAATTTTTTATGTTATCTGGTATTGAGGTTCTGTGTCTAACCTCAATCTCAAATTTTAAATTAGGAAACATTGGGGTCTTCAAGTTACTGGTTGCAAGTGCCAAAGAGTCAGCCTGCTAATTCAAATTCATGTTGACAAAAGTAATGTTGAATGCCAAGAAAAAATTGTACACATAATCCCACACTTCATTCCTATATTGTTTTAACCTTTGCTTCTTGGTTTGACAAATGTTTTTAATCTAATGGATAATGAGTTATGAATCTCCAAAAACATAAATTTTATCTATACCCATATATTTAGCATCTTTCAATCCTAACATCAAAGCTTCATATTCACTGATGTTATTGGTTGTATCAAATTAAAGTTTATATGACATAGGAATGACTTATTGGGTAGGGGAAATGGAAACAATCCCAGTTCCAGAACCTTCTTTTGAACAAGCCCCATCAAAATACATTTTCCAGACAAAATTTTCTGCACTATCTCCAACTGCAAGTGTTATTTTTATAACTGATGTTTCTGCCATCTAATCACCAATATGAAAAATAGAGGATCCAAGTTCATCTTCTACATCATATATAGGATGATTACTAGGGTTTTCATGATCACTTACCAAGTAAGCCAGTCTTACTTCTCTGTACAATCTGCGATGTTCTCCACCAAAAAAATGAATGGCAGCATAACTGAGATTCATCTGTAAGGTGCCTCCTACTTTCTTAGCCCAGGATCTTGATAGAAGCATTCCAAATTTTGGAGGTATGTCATCCACAATAACATTCAATACCACACTTTTCATAGGTAACTGGGAAAGAGTAAAAACCATGTCCTTGATGACTCCTAGACATTTAACTTTCCTGGAGTCAAAGTAATAGAGGTCAAGGTAGGTTTTAGTGATGTCTAACCCTAATTCACTCATTACCACTTTTGGCATAACATTGTGTGAAGCCCCAGAATCCATTAAGAAGTTATGCAATATCTTGTCATGAATATTTAGTGATATGTAGAAAGGAGGAGAAGCATCAGTTATGTCTTCAATATGAGGTCCAATGGTTATAGTAGGATTCTTATCTTCAAGGTTTATAGTATCTGAAAAGGTGAACTGAGAAGGGGGTTGTAAAGAGAACAGTCTTCCTAAAAGGATTTGTTTTCATTAGTTCAATCAGAGGTACATAAATTTTATTCTTGGTGATTTCATGTAGAAGAAACAACCTTTTTTGTTTCCTTTAGCACTGTAGTACTGACCTTGGCAGGTTTCTTTAATTATTGATCAATTTGAATCCTAGGATTGTCTTTACTGATCCCTGATTTGAATGGAATACTGGCCTTCTTTACTGGAACAGGTACATCCACCTTAGGTGTATTTTATCTAGATCTGAGATCATATTTCTTTCTTTTAGGTTCCTTCTGGATAACCTCATCAACTTCCCCTTCTCCAAACTGATTTAATATCAAAGAATCTTCAAAATCTTGTTGTATCAGATGAGTAGGTGATGATTATGAATCATTTAAATTTACTGTAGGGTCATCTTCGGTATCATCTTCTTCTTACACCTCTTCTACTGCATTACTTCAGAAAGGAGGAAAAAAAATTTGATATTCTTTATTCTTCCTTTCTCTAGGTAAGATTTGAGGTACATTATTTGGCCTCCTAAACTGATTAGGATTTTTGTATCCACCTTCCTATGTGGGTATACTAGGTTGTTTTTGTTCCATTTTCAACCTATCCATATCATATGTCAAGGTATTCAACATTTTATCCATTTCATCTATCTTAGAATCAGATGTTGTATGAGAAGAGGAAGGAAGCTCTTCTTTCTATTTTTTCTTGTCTCTATCACCCCTGGGCTTCAACTTGTATGCTGCAAGTTTGTTGGATTCTACCTCAATAACTGCTTCCTACATCAAGCTCAGAGTAGTAGACCTTCTTTCTCTTAGTAACAGAGAAAATTCAGCATCAAAAGCATTGGACAAGGTGATTTTGGTTGATGTTTCTGAAGGCTTAATTTCATCTGGAATCTTACTATAAATTTTATTGAACCTTTTAGTAAAATCAGATATGGATTCACCTTGTTTCCTTTTTAAAGCACCAAATTCAGTAATGTAATATAAATAGTCCTTCTTTTCTCCCCAATGTCTTAAAAGGATGTTATCCAAAGCATCAATATCAACAATTGAATTAGGTGGCAAGATCATGAACCATTTTCTTACTTCACCATATAAACTCTACACAAAGTGTCTCATACAAAGATCGGCATGCTCTACATTAAAAGTGTTTGCAAATGGTAGAAATAATTTAAATGTTCTTCAACATTAACTCCTCCTTCTCCATTAAATATGGGCAAATATTTCATATAATCATTTGGTGGGAAAGCATACATGACTTGTGGCAGGATTAATGGTGCATATCTCACTGCAACAATTGCATTGATTCTATTAACAACCATATTTGATATCTTTGGTGTTTGAGATTTAGGAGTAAGAAAAACATGTGATGTAGAAAGAGAAATTGTCCCTTGTGTGTAGCAAATTAGCTGTGATGATAGTAGTTTCTGATGTTCAGAAAACAAAGGTTTCTTTTCTGGGATAGAGTGAGATGATGGTCCCAGAAAAATAGGGTTTTCAAAAGAGGAATAACGTGGTTTATTTTCTTCAGAAGAGAAAGACTAAGATGATGAAGAGAGTGTTTCTAGTTCAATTTTAATATCTTTGTTGTAATCTCTCAAATCTTCTGCTACAAACAAAGTTTTTTCTTGTTCCTCTTCAATGAGCTTAGCAAACAACTTCCATTGATTTAGATTTAATTCTGAAATAGTTGAAGGAAAATAAACTATAACAGGCTCAATGAAAGGCTTAATTTCACTCTCCAGAATTACTTCTTCCTCTAATTGGAGTTTGATAATTTTAGAAGCTTATCCTTGAGAGATCCTTGAAGACAATTTTCCCTTTGAAAGAGAGGACCGTCGAGGAATAATTTTAGGTTTTCTTAATAATTTTTCAGGGGCTGGTACTATTGCAACAAGCTCTAGGTCTGGGTTTTTTCTGGTAACTGGTTTCTTTGTAGATGATGAAGAAGTTGGAGGATCTTTAGGTCCTTTTCCTTCTCTTTTAGGAGACAAAATTACCATAGAGGAGTCACCAAGTGAATAATCACAGTCTTATGTAATGTCAAAAATATTGTTCACCATCAAGATTTGAATCTAATCTTGTTGTTTCCCCAAGGAATATATATTTGTTTCTTAGATATTGATGATGAAGCCAAAATATGTTAGTCCATAAAGTTGAACTTGACTGTGAGAGGGCAAGCTAGGGCATCATCAAGGTTATTGCAATAATATTTTAAGGGTTTTATTAATTGGTTTTTTAAAAGGATGGTTGAAAGTTGTTTCAAGGTTTAAAGGTAAACATGAAGTTCATAATAAAGACAAGAGATTCCCATTGATTTGTTAAAGTGTAGCCACATAAATAGATCAGATAAATAAGGAAAATAAAGAGAGGAAATATAGAAGTCTTCAATCTGTTAACCCCATATGGATTTCTTGTCTCAAAATGTAATTTAGAAACAAGAACATGTGCTTGAAAGTCAAATCTTGATAATAACAATATCAATAAAATCTTCACTATATTAATTAAGACCAAGAAAACAATGCGTTGCAAATGAAAAATAATCTCAAGCAAGAAAAGAATAGAAGATGAATTGAGAGAAATTCTAACCATCAACATGTCTTTGTCATTAAGTATCAATGTAGGATAAATATTTCTTACATAGAGTTCAAAACATGCCCCTGAGTGTCCAACTTTTTGACCTTCATAAAGTCTTTCCTCTGTCTATTTAAACTATACAAAAATTACTACATATCCTATTTTCTAGTATGCAATTAGTAACATGATCTGGTTAATGTCTATCTTCGAGGAGGATCAGCTAAAAACAAGAACTTACATTGCCAAAATAGTAATCATCTCAATAGCTTAATCCAAAACACTTTTACAAAAATTTATCAAATCCAACAAAATTTGGAAGTAATCTTGACTGAGTTATACATTCAAATTTTCAAAATTCATTAGGTCAAAATCAAGTTGATCATACTTTACTCATTGGGTAAACAGTATCAAAAATTTCAAAACTTTGCATCAAGAGACTTCATAAGGATATCATGATATAATGATTGCACTATATTCAGTATTCCTCTGTTTCAACTTGGTTGTGAGCATAATATTGTGCCAATACAATTTAAAATTTGATTCTCATAGCTCCTTGGGCAGTGCCTTTTGTTCCTTTCTCTTTTTATTGAAACCCTATATATTCTCCTATTGTCTAACGCTCCATCACTCCATCTGATCCTTTTCCTTATTTAATTGATTCACCATTTTCTGGAGCTCTTTCATTTTGCCTTTATTACTTCTAACCTTGACTTTAAACTCTAGGAATTATTCTGCAAGTGCAAGTTTGTTCAGGTCTATAGTAGCCTGAGGTTCTCTCAGTTTGATCTGGTATCTAGAGGATAATTATGATCTATGATCTTCATCATAACTATTTGAGTCCATGGCCTCTGGGAGATCTAAAATATAATTTGGATATGTAGAATGACAGTATTTGTAATCAAAAACCCCACCTGTACCTTTAATCATTGTTTCAGCTTTTGATGCTCTAGTGATTTCTCTTGTTATAGGTATTTAGTGTATTGAGCAACTTGTTTGCCTTTTCCTTGTGTCTTCACCAAGTTTTTATTTTCTTTTGCATTACTGTGCAATGGAAGTATCTCTTCCTATTCTGTAATACCTAGTTTAGAGTCTTCAAAATTGTCCTCTATGATTATAAGGTTCTCTTTTTTAATGGATGGGTCAAAAATATCCTTAGAGTTTAACCTGAATTTGTTGATAGCCCTAGTTGAGTTTCTCCTAAGTTATTTAGGCACAAGTGTAGGTTTATTCCCCTATTTTTTTCCTTTGGCACATTTCTTAATGGTTGATTTATGTTTATGCTTGATTCTGGATTGAATTGGGT
>JZKD02S0307144.1:110919-130479 GCA_000966675.3 Picea glauca
ACTATTTGAGTCCATGGCCTCTGGGAGATCTAAAATCTAATTTGGATATGTAGAATGACAGTATTTGTCATCAAAAACCCCACCTGTACCTTTAATCATTGTTTCAGCTTTTGATGATCTAGTGATTTCTCTTGTTATAGGTATTTAGAGTATTGAGCAACTTGTTTGCCTTTTCCTTGTGTCTTCCCCAAGTTTTTATTTTCTTTTGCATTACTGTGCAATGGAAGTATCTCTTCCTATTCTTTAATACCTAGTTTAGAGTCTTCAAAATTGTCCTCTATGATTATAAGGTTCTCTTTTTTAATGGATGGGTCAAAAATACCCTTAGAGTTTAACCTGAATTTGTTGATAGCCCTAGTGGAGTTTCTCCTAAGTTATTTAGGCACAAGTGTAGGTTTATTCCCCTATTTTTTTCCTTTGGCACATTTCTTAATGGTTGATTTATGTTTATGCTTGATTCTGGATTGAATTGGGTTAACATTATAATCTTCATATTCATCCACTTCCATTTTTATCTATGTATAAGGAAACATATCAATATCTGAATAAGGTTTTGATTTCTTACCTCTACTGGTAGTGGCTTCTTCCTGACCTTTACCTACATGAGCATCAACAACAACTTGTTGAGTTTGTGTCTTCCCCTTACTTTCCCTTGTTACCCTAGTTACATATGTTTCTTCTTAAATTGGGGATTCACTAATTGTACCACTATGTTTCTGTATAATTGATCTTTTCCCTTTGGCCTTTTTAGATTTTCTTGGTTTTGGATCATTACTTAGGGACTGGATTAGCCAATCCCAGGTTCTTTTTACTTCATTCAAAGAAGAAACAACCAATTTCTTTATCAAAACATGGTGGAAAATACTGCCTTTGGTTGTTGCAGGATGAGACTGCACCCTTTTGGACATCTTACATAGAATTTTTAGCAGAAAATAAGGTAAATTGAGGGGGTAATCTCCATTGATGTGCATTAAAAATCTGATATGATAAATGTAAACCAATGAGAACATACCATTGCATGTAATATATCTGTGAATGATAATCAAGGCAATATTCCACTCCTTCCTGATCCAACTATGTGGTATTCCTTTTTTCCAATTAGGGTTATGTGTTTTTGGTATCAAGAACTGATTCACAAACTCCATTACCACATTCTCTTTATTCCACCTCCTTTTTCCATCAATTAGCAATATGTAGGATCTTGCAATTGAGTGTTCAGTCACCATCATCATCAATTTTCCAATTACAACTTCAGAACCATCAAAGTTCTGTGCGAAGATCATGGAGACTTGTTCATCGTGTCCCTGGAAAGATGTGAAAAACTCAAACCATCCTACGTTTTTAAACCTCTACGCCATTTCCGGGTAAGATTAAAGCAATTTTGTACCCTGAGGTTCCAACCGAATGATCTGTCCACTCTTCTTTGGCACCATGTTAATAGTACAGTTCTGTAAAAAAAATTGTGCGGTTTGAAACTGGGAACTTTAAAACCTGTGACTGTTAGAACACAACAATTCCTCTTAATTCAATCTCTGCACACAACATCCGATATATTAGAATAACAAGTGATGGTGTTGTTTAATAATATCGGGACAGGTTTGATTTGATGCAGGTCCTAGCTGGTACAAATTGATCCCCTGGATATGATGGTTAAAACTGCAACATCAACTCGAGCAAAGATCGTGGAGCACATGCAGGTCCTCTATCCACGATTTGTACAATCATGAGAAGATCTGGGTTGGATGGCGCATGTCAAAACATAATTACCTTAGCGTTGTAAGAATAGTGTTATTCCTATAGCGCCATTCATGACTTGGAAAAAAATTGAAATTTCAAAAGTGATGTGACAAATCTCATCAAATCAAGTCCTAACCTTAAAAAACATAAGAAAATTATTTCAAAATGCAAAAATGAAAAACATAGCCAATCAAACCAAGGGAAAAAGTCTAAAAATCAAGAAACAAAGTATAAGGAGGGAGGATTTAGGATTAGGGATACTCACTTAATCAAGAACAAAGTTAGAGACTAACATCTTTGATAATTTGATTTGTTCATTCATTCTTCCCATCCGTTTGCAAATGGTAACTTATGCTGAAATTCAAATTAGTATCCAAACTTGTAAACAATTCTTTCCAAAAATTGGATGTAAATTTCATATCTCTATTTGAAATCACCATTTTAGGAATTCCATGCAACCTAAATATTTCTTTCATAAATATTTCAGCGAGATTAATCACTGTGTAAGTAGATTTCAAAGGTACAAAATGTGCATATTTACTTTGTTTATCAATCACTACCATAATTGAGTCATTTTATCTTTGATTCTTACGCAAACCTATGATGAATTCCATCAAAATAATTTCCCATTTACATTCTGGTATAGGCAAAGGTTGTAACAGACCTGTTGGATGTTGATGTTCAACCTTTACATGTTGACAATATAACCATTTAGACATATATTCAGTTGTTTTGTTTTTCATGTTAGGCCAATAAAACTATTTCCTTAGTGTTGTTATCATTTTCTAGTTTCATGGATGACTAGAATAGGGATTTTTATGCAGCTCATCAAGAATATCATCTTTAGATCAGTAGATTTAGGTATATATAACTTGTTCTTGAACCTTAACAACCCATTCTCATATATACTAAGATCTGTTTTGTTCAGATTTTATGCATTTCCTCGTAATTTTGTTGTTGTTTTGATGTAATTTTCATCATTACTGCTTGGAGATTCTATTATCTGTTCGATGTGATTTTCTTCTTTTTTGATAATTGTTTCAAAAAGTCCACTAGTTCTTCGACTTAATGCATATGCAAATTTGTTCTCCTTACCCTTGATGTGTCTTACTTTAAAATAGAATTCACTCAAAAAGGCCAACCATCTCGCCTATCTTACATTGAGATCTAGTTGATTGAACAAATGATTTACACCAGTGTTTTCAGTTAGTAATAGAAATTTCCTTCCCATTAAATAATGTTGCACATTTTTAATGCATGAATCACAGTTTCTAATTTTAAATCGTGAGTCACATAGTTTCGTTCATGTTCTTTCAAGTTACATGATTCATAATAGATAATGTGTCCATCTTGGGTTAGCACACATCCTAATCCCACTTTACTCACATCTACGCAAACTGTAAAGTATTTCTTTGAATCTGCTACCTTTAGGATATGTGTTGTAGTTAAGAGTCCATTTAGTTTATCAAAATTGTCTTGACATTGTTGCGACCAATTAAACTTTATTCCCCTTTTCTGTAGTGATGTAATCGGATATGCAATTTTAGAAAATCCTTTGATGAACCTCCATTAGTAATAGATAATCTCCATAAATTACCTTATGTCTGCTACATATTTATGAATAGGTCATTCCATAATGGATTTAATATTTTCCAAGTCCACTGCAATACCATGTTTTGATATTATGTGCCCTAAATACTGTATCTTTCTTTGGTAGAAATCACACTTATCAAATTTAGCATATAACTTATTTTCTATTAAAGTATGTAGTACCACGTTTAGATGTTCTTCATGTTCTTCAATTTTTGAATAAACTAAAATATCATCGATAAAACCCAACACAAATTTATCGAGATATTGGTTGAATATAGTATTCATTAAGCACATAAAGGTTGTTGGTGCATTAGTAAGCCCGAACAGGATCACTACAAATTCATAATGTCCATAATGTGTTCCAAATGTTATTTTATTTACATCTTTCTCCTTTRTCCTGACTTGKTGATAACYAGACCTYAATTCTAGCTTAGAGGATATCTTTTCTCCTCCAACCTGGTCAAAGAGATCATTAATTCTAGGTAAAGGATACTTATTATTAATCATCTTTTTATTTAGTTGTCGATAGTCAATGCACAGTCTCAAAGTTCCATCTTTCTTTTTCACAAATAAAACTGGTACTCTTGAGGGTGAAAGACTTGGTCTAATATATTATTTATCTAACAGGTCTTGTAACATTATTTTTAGTTATGTTAATTTGGGTATAATCATTATATAAGGTACCTTGGACAACAGGGCAGATCCAGGTAGTAGATCAATAGAGAAATATATCTCTCGCATTGGGGGAAGTTCCTGTATTTCTTCTATAAATACATCTCTGAACCCATGTAGGACTTCAAAGTCTTCTAAACTGAGTTTTCTTTCTTCCCCTAAGAGATTAGTTACTTGAACAATATATACTTGGAAACATTTGTTAGTACATTTCTTAAATTGCATTGATGATATTTGCCTAACAGAAACTGGTTTTATTATTCCTTGTACTGTTCTGACTGTATTATTCTCATCTTTATACACAAATGACTTCTCGTAACAATTTAATATCACTTTATGTTTTTCTAACCAGTTCATTCCGATAACCATATTGCAAGACCCCAAAGGGAATATGTTGTGATTTAACTTTGTACTTTAACCATTTATGTTGAGTTCGCAATCAGAAATAAAATATGTTGCCTTTATTTTGGTCCTTGTTGCTAGATGTACTAACCGATATTTAACATGTTTTACCTTATTTAACTTGTTCGATTCTACTAAAGTTGGAGTAATATAACTCAGACTAGCTCCTAGATCAATTAGTATAGAAACATTGTTGAAATGTATTTTACCTTCAACTTCCACAATAATGGATTGATGATCTCCATGTCTACCATCCAGAGCTACAGTGATCTTATGCACGCTTATACCAATGTCTGCAATTGTTGAAGCCTCTTGAAGGTTATGGACTGAAGTTATTTTCATGGGATTTAAGCATGGACAATTTCTCCTCAGGTGGGGTTCCACACACTCCAAAAATTCCAATGGTTATCTAGGGTTGTCCCCTACCTTCTTGAATCCTAGATTAACTGATTTATTTCTCCCTTGGGAATTCTGTGTATTAGAAAAATAGTCCTTCATTTGAAAACCTTTTTCCATGTTACAAAAAGGGGCTGGTTGGAAGTCTATCTTACGTCAATTCATTCTATCATGTTTCTTTTCTTTCCATGCCTTGGGAATTTTAGATCTTTGTTTGTATTGATCATAGCACATTCAAGCCTTTCTAAACACTTCATTTAAAGACTTAGGATTGTGAAATTCAATTATTTCCTTGTACAACTATGGTATAAATCTTAATAACCTTTCTATATTTACCTTATCTTCTTTGATGTATGGTACAAACCTCAACAGATCTAGGAATTTATTTATTAGATCATCCATGGCCATTTGTCCTATTCGTCGTTCATGAAATTCCTTATTTTTTTCTTTCGTAATAACTTTATGATAAGTACTTCTTCTTGAAATACTTTTTGAATTCTGACCATTCCATTCATTTTTCTTTCAATCCCTTGGCTAATTTGAGGTCTTTCCACCAGATACTCGATTTTCCTTTTATGGTATAGATGGTCATTCTAACCTTTATATTACTAGAGTAATTATAAATCTGAAAGTATTTATTAATGTCTAACATCCATGCTTCAGATTCTTCACCAGTCTTAGATTCACCATCGAAGGTGGAGGATTTTATATTTTTGAAATCACCTTCTAGGTGGTCCACTTGTTTTATTTTTCTTGTTGTAGATGCTTTGTTTTCTATCATGTGTGTGCTTTTAGAAGAACTGTCCTATATTTATGTTTCATGACCAGAGTTCTTACATGACTTGTTGTTGACCTCTTCTTCTTTTTCATTTCCTTTTGGTCTCTTCTTTGTTACTATATTGTGTAGCAGCATTTCATTTATTTCCAGCTGGTCTTCCTGTGTTTTCGTCAAATTTTTGTTATCCGCTTTAAATACTTGTAATTCCACGATGAGGTTTCACATCATTTCGAAGACTTGAGTGGCTGAAATCCCTTCATTGTTATGTTTTGGGTCTATAGGAAGTTCTTGGTTTTGATTCCCCTCAAGTCTGTCTACTTCTTCATTCTGTATTGACATTTTCACAATAGACAAATTTCTTTTATGTTTGTAATAGTAAATATATCTGTTATATTTTTCTTTCAAAGAAAACAAAACTACAATTCTAGTGTTGCCCTGAGGTCCAAGCATTGTAGCCTACATCTCTAATACCATATGTAATGTACCCAAAATTTCACAATTTTTTTACTTTTTTTATTTAAGTCGGGGAAAAGCTAAAGTCCATTAGGTATAACAAATTGTTTGTGACACAAGAAGGTAATTCATTATATACATTAATCCAATAATTATATACATGGAAATTGTATTCCACTATCATTACCCATCCTAAAAAAATGTTGAAAGAGATTTAAAGTCAACACATCATTTATTGTTCTGCTTCGTCATTGCTATTAGAATTAAAATTATAACATTGATATGTTAGTGGTTACAAATGTCATGGTCCATAGCCTAGGCATAAATCAATCAACCTATTTTATAATAGTCATAAATTATGTTTATAAAACATGTAAGAATTAAACTTCATTATATAAAGAGTTAAACATTAGCGACCATAGGGTTGAACCTAGGGGTCATAACCATCTAAGTCCAGAACCTATGCCCTTGGGTTTATGACATTTCATATCAATATACCATGTTAAAAACTTAAGATATGCATATAGAAATGTATTCAAATCCCTATTGACATATCCATTGATCCAAATTTGCACATATTCATTGCCTTTAAGTGGTTCATAAAGACATAAAGGTGGAGGTTGTTAGGATAGTTTGAACCTAGTCTATCACATCTATGGCATTTAAGCTAGGTTAGGTCCATTAATGGTGACATGCCACCATGACTCTGCAGGCCTGACATTATAGGAAAATCCCCACTATGAGCTTGACACTTATGAAAACGAAATATATTCCATTGTACAAGCTTGTCATCAATGGAAACATTATATTCTCGGAAGGAAGATAATCATCCACACTTATCACAAGCCTCTGCAGTTCATACAGAAACAAGGGAAATTGTAGAACGACTGCCATCGGAAGTGGTCCACCTACCTACAACAATTCCATATCAACATCAAGTATAAGACAAGGATCTTAAATTGTGTCGTTGACTACCTCGGTCTACCTGTTGTGGCTGCACTCACCAATGTGCTCCATTCTTTTGGACATGAGGCATCTAAGTGGCCCCAACTTTATCAACAACATCCAGATTTCACCACCACCTATAAGCTCATGGGTACAACTGCAACTGTCACTGATTTTCACATTTAGGATGGACTATTATGCCATCTGGGCCATTTCTTTGTTCCTACAATCGATCATGCAAAGATTATCTAGTAATCCCACTACATTCGGATGGAAAGACATTTTGGCATGGAGAAAACGGTGGCCTTTCTTCAGAAACATTTTTATTGGCCAAAACTTTGACAGTATGTCGTAAATTATATCATATCTTGCACTGCCTATACCATTTCCAAGCTAGACATCAAGAAACAAGGCCTACACGCCCCTCTTCCTACTCCCAAGAAGCCTTGGGAATCTGTCTCAATGGATTACATGTCTGGCCTTCCATCCACCAAGAAAGGAAATGAATGTGTATTTGTGGTCGTTCATTGGTTTTCGAAGATGGCCATCCTCATAGCCTGCAAGAATAATATCACAGTGGAAGATACTTCCAAGATATTCTTCGAACAAGTGCAGGTCCATTTTTGGATAGCACATGCCATCATCTCTGACCATGACAAAAGGTTCCTTAGCACATTTTGGTCGAGACCCTGATCACCGTTGGACACCAAGCTCACTAAATCCACTTCTTTCCACCCCCAAACGAATGGCTAAATAGAGGTTGTCAATCGGATGATTGTGCACATCCTGCGCATGTACAACTCTAAGAATTGACTTACATGGGATGAGAGTCTCCCCTATGTTCAACAAACTTACAATAGGGTTTTCCATAGCTCCATCGACCATAGCCCATTTTAGGTGGGCCTGGGATTCCAATCCTTGGGTCCCATGGATGTTGCACTACCTCTTAGTAGAACACAAACATACTCTTCACATGTTCAGTCTGAGACCGACAAAGCCACCAAATTCATTGAGTGGATTCAGCACATCCGCCAACAGGTCTATGATATTTTGTAGAAATCCAATGCTAACTACAAGCAGTGCCATGAGAAACATAGGGTACGATACCAGTTTCAGGTTGGCGAGAAATTATGGTCACATTTGCAGAAGGAGTGTCGCACGGGGCCCCATCGAAAGCTTCACCCACTTCTCTATGGGAATTACACTATCATCAAGGCTATGGGTAGCAATGATTTTTAGCTCAACACTCCACCCTTCCTTGCAGGCCTACACCCAGTGTTTAATGTGGACCTCCTTCGGCCATATTTACCACCATTATTGGACACCTCATAGATCGCGGAACAACTGGCACCGACATATCTCAATCATGACTGCATGCAACAAGCATCCATTGATCAGATAGTGGATACACAAGTCAATGGCACTCGCCAGTAGAGGATCTAGCTTTATCTGGTTGTCAAGGCAGGGCAACTCCTACACCAAGGAAAGTGGATCACCCAGGACAAATCCAACAGAAGTTTCCTCACCTAATGGGGGAACTCAACTTAATGGATACCATTGCTTCCTAAGGGGGGAGGATTGATCAAGGTGGATATTGGTGGCCACCCACCTATTCCAACTGGCTCCTCTTGTTTGTTTTTGTTCAACATGTTCTTTTGTACTTCTTTGTAATTTTGGGTTCTACAATTATGGGGTTGTCGGAATCCCTACACATCCTCTAGCTGGATATCAGAGGCCTCTCTCCTAATCCAACTGGCCTATTTTGTATGTTTTCATGCCATAACATCTTATTGTACTTCTAGGGCCGTTTTGGGGCCCTAAACATTGTTTATTGGATCTCCATAGTCAAATTGTAGGTGGAGTTAGAGTTTGGAGGTAAAATTTGTAGCTTTCTTAAATACCTTTCCAAGGAGCTATTACATGCCTAAAACGAAGGTTGTATGAAAACGTTATGACCCCAGGAAGTTGAGGTATCAACTTACCCATAGGGGCCCACGTGACTTTTGGCATTTCACCTTCTAGGGTTAGGTTTTTGGATTTATAGGGTTTTGGAATTCATGAGTAATATCAAAAAGGCCTATGGAGCCTCATTGTAATTATTCTTCTCAGACTGATGCGCATAGTAGCCACATCCCTTCTCAGAGATAGCTACCACCATTCGAGAAAGTGATTCAGTTCTACAATTTTATAGTTTCAACCTATTTCATTTATTTAATAGAAGATATTGTTCACTGGATATTTGTGTTATTCTTCATATCTCTGTTTTTATTGTATTCATCCCGTAATCCGTTCGTTCAGCTCCTAAATCCAGATCACAATCATAGAAACATAACAACCACGATCACTTGTCCCGATCACCCCCTAGCTTGACCATGAGTCCGTAAGGGAGGACTAGATTATCCTCCTTAGCTACTGTCACATTCAATAGATTATAAATGTCTTTCCCTCACACCAGATGTGCTCATAACAACAAAACCATTCACAATTCCCCAACATACTAAGCAACATCATGCCTCCCACATATGTTGTATATATCTTGTGCCTAGGTCTTTCCATTACTTTCCCACCTTGGGGAAATTCACAGATTTATGAATCCATGATTTTTAGGGGCTGATAGTAGTCAAATTCAACTTCTTCCACTTGTAAAAATCAACTCTGAGTTAACTCAAACATGTTCCCCACTCATGGAGTCATGGTCAGTTATTTTTAACCTGCATATTCCATTTGTTTTCCAGCATTTAATTTATTTAAAATTTTGTCTTATACATGTGTCCAACAAAAGAGGACAATTCGTCAAGTCAAATATTTTCCCAATAGTGAAAATAATAATAATTACATAATCCAAAACTTTGCTTTCGGATTTTCCATAAATGGAAATTTATTTCTAAATTCAACTTGGAATTTAATTTTCTAATAACTTAAGGATGTCAAAAAATATTCCTCAAAATGAATCCAAACTATACATAATTATAGATATCATCATTATCCATAGTGAAAGCGACCTTGTATCCACCCAAAGAGTTTTTATTCGGCCCTCTCTTTAGAGCAGACAAAGGCCCATTGATGATGATCCATTATATGTTTTTCATAGTCCGTTAAAAAACTAAGAAAATGCTAAATTGTGTACAAATAATATATAATATAGGTTTGACAAGAAGATTTAAATCATCTTAATTTTATAAATAAATTATTATAACAAAACAAAAAATTATAACTTTTTTTTGTAAATATGAATTTTTATTGCCTCAAAATGATGTCATAATCCTACATAACAGAACGATATCTAGAGACATGCCACCTGTTTTGACATACATGTGGAAACCAGAACAACTGGCTTCCTGATATGTTGTCTGGAGCAAAGCAAAAGGATGCCACGTGTTTCGCCAAACAAATGGAAACCAAAACATGTGGCTGTGAACTTCAATGTCTAAATTATCTGAGAAAGAAGAGAGAATCTTGAACATGGAAATAAAAAATCCTACAGAACTTTGACAATTATAGTGCATAGAGATAAAGTAAACAAGTGGAGCGTGAGTCCCGGTTCAGAGTGTTGGAGGGAGGTTGGGGGGTCTCCATTAGGCACTCGTCCGATGGGAATTCTTCCTGAATTGTGCAAGTTTTCCAATTAGAGATACCAGTTGCACTAGGGGTGGAATGGCTAGTGTGGGGCGGATCATGGGGGTCCAAAAAAATGTACAGAAGGGAGGTTAGCGGAATGATAATTAGTGTTGTTGGAATCTCTTCTTCCGCAATGGCCATTGGAGGCTCGTCAATCCCCTTGTCCCAATGGACTAGAGAAGTCGAAGGCTCCTTGGAGAAGTAGTGAATCCCTCTTTTCCTAGAGGCGAAGTTGTAATAACATGGCCCTTTTTTGGACTTTTTCGCGCTCTCGAGGCATGGTCATGTAGACAATCCAGACTCTGAGCAGAAGAAAAACATGAAGGAGAGGGAGGAGAATGGTTGGAGCATATCCAAAACACAAGATCTGAACTAGAATCAAATGACAAGAGCCGTAAAAAACCCATAGTAAATGGAGGGGTACCAGAGGAGCTAAAGAGACCTTGTGCGTGCATCTCGTACCCTTCACAGTCTGCCAACCCTCGTTGACTAAAGGAGCCATTAAACTAAAGTGGGAGAGGTGTATTTTCTGCTCGTATGAGATTTGAATTGTGCCCATCATACAAGAAATGGATGTGAGGCTGATGATATATGTAATTAAGTCAACTATGTACATGGTGGCCACTTAACACCCCATCCGGGGCAAAAATAATTATTTTTTTTAACTGAAACGGTTGTAGGATTTATTTAACTTGAAGAAAAGTGGGTCTTTGCCAAGGCGACCCTTATTACAAGGCAGATTTCTAGCTGCATTTGCTTTTTAAGGACAACATTTTCAGTGGATTTGGAAATAACTTTCGTTGTTTACAATTAGGAGTCCTTTCACAAGAGAGCTGCCTTTGTTCGCCATCATATCAGCTTCACTGTTCGACTTCCTTAAGATATGATAAAACTTGCACGAATTGAAGTCTAGTAAGACTCTATTCAGTCTGTCTAAGATTTTGTTTAGGCTGGCATTGCTGAACCGGGTCTTCATGTTTAGGTTTCTTATTATTACCTCTGAGTCTCCGAAAACTTGTAAATCTTTGACTCCTTTTTCTCTGGCGAGGAGGCAAGCTTTGGTAAGCCCTAACATTTCAGCTTGGTTATTGGATTTCTGTCCTAATCCCCAGCAGAAGAAATCTTTTGAAGACCCATCCAGGGATTATATGACCCCCCCAGCTTCGGCTGCACCTGGGTTTCCTTTAGACACCCCATCAAAGAAGATTGTGGATAAATTTTTAGTCCTCCACCAAGGCTGGAATTTGTCATCATCAACTCTTATTCGCCATTCCAGATTGGTCGTTTTTGGGGGAAGGAAATTCTTACTCGGAAGTGGGACAAGTTGACTTAACCACCTCTTTTCCTCCAGTAATAACAAAGGATCATCTTTGGTGTACTGTTGTTGGGCCGCTTCCAGAAGGAAAGATTTATCTTTTGCCGCTACTTGCACTGGAGAGTGCCGCTCCTCTTTGAAAATTAACTGATTGCGAGTCAACCAAAGCTGCCAGCATACATACTTGGGCATCGCTGTCCATATTTTGGTCCAGAAAGATTTAGACGGAATGCGCTGGGGGTAAATTATATTCCAAGCGGCGAAAATTTCAACAACCGAATTCTGGGGTGGAATAATAATCTGGAAATCCTGAAGAAAGAGCCCTCATACCTCTTTGGCGAAGATGCAATCCAAGAACAGGTGCTGAGATGTTTCAGAGTTATTGTTGCATAGCATGCATCTGTGAGGCCCCACTATATTCCTTTTCTCCATATTGTCTCCCGTCAGAAGTTTGTTATGCATCAGGATCCAGAAAAAGAAGTTCACTTTTGGGATGGATGGTTGGTCCCAGACTCTTTTCCAAAAAGCCGGAGTATGGCTATTGTTTCCTGAGGCCTGCAAAGCTCTATATCCTTCCGCTGAAGTGTAAACTCCTGAATAACCCCATCCCCATCTGTCTTTAGTGGTTCTGTTGATTGGGACAACATCTTCTAGCAGGTCAACAAGAATGGATTGTTGCTAAGTTAATAGAGGAGGAACACTGTGGAAATCCCAGCCTGCCCAGTCCCCTCGGTGATCCCATTTGGAGAGGTCATAAAGTCTGATTACTCCTACTCTCTCCAGCCAATATATGAGGTCTGCAATTTCATCATTTTCTGCCAGGGGTTCTCTCCCCATGATCCTATCCGTCCAGATTGATGTGCATTTGTCATTGCCAGGGATTCTGTACACCAGTTTTTTGAAAAACTTGCTGCTTTTGCAGCACAATTTCCACATATGTGTACCTTTTGCATAGCTGTCAAACTGGAGATTGCTAAGCGCGTTGTTGATTCCATATTTTGTACGCAGCGTGGAGCTCACCAGGTGCTTGGGATCATCAATCAGCATCCACAAGATCTTACCTCCCAACGCTAAGTTGGCGAGAGACGGGTCCCGAATTTGTAATCCTCCCTCTACCGTGGGTCTTCTGACAATCTCCCAATTCACCAAATGTAGCTTATTATCGTTGCCCTTCCCCCCTGCCACAGGAAGTCTCGGATGAGCTTGGAAATCTGCTCTGTCACTACTCTGGGGGCTAAAAGAAACGTTGCTTGGTAAAGAGGAATCGCAGATAGCACGGACTTTATGAGCATGACTTTGCCGCCCCTTGTTAGCCAAAATCCTCCCCACGCTGTTATCTTGTTTTTGATTTTGGAGATGAGGTCCGTCCATAACGACCTTTTGTTGCCACCTGAGATTATAGGGAGGCTGAGATATTGGAACTTGTCCCAATCATTGTTCCCTTTGAACGTGAGGATGGCGAAGATGCTTGAGAGTTCCTGCTGACTTAGATTCCAACTGAAAATTTTGCTTTTGCTGTCATTAATTACCGCTCCCGAGGATCTGCAGGAAAATTTTGCTTTTGCTTTGAGCACCAAATCGATGGCTCTGGCTATTCTAATGGAAGCTCCTCCGAGTAAAAGAGAGTCATTTGAAAAGAACACGCGGTTTAATGGTTCTGCCCCAATGGAGGATTTAAGGCCCGGGATGTTTCCAGCTGTCCTTTCTGCAATGCATTTTCTACTGAGGGAGTCCGCCATGATTATATACAGGAAGGGAGATAGAGGGCATCCCTTCCTGATGCCTCTCTGAGTTTGAAAAAAGCTAGTAGGACGTCCATTGACTAGAGGGGTGACCCATGGTTTGTCTATGCATGCCTTAATCATGTGAACAACCTAGTGCAAAAAAACGAAAGAGAGAAGAACTCTGTATAAAAACGAGTGGTTGACTCTGTCAAACGCATTTGCCATATCCAGCTTTACCAACATTCCTTTCTCATTCTGTTGTATGCTAGAGTGTACAATCTCCTGAACTTGTAGTATATTATCCTGTATATGCCTGCCTTTCACAAATCCGCCTTGAAAACTGGTAATCATTCTTTTTAGCAGAGGTTTGATCCGATTTGCAAGAAGCTTTGCCAGGATTTTGTAAGATGCATTACACAACGAAATTGGCCTGAATCTTGTAAATGATTCAGGG
Organism: Picea glauca; assembly: GCA_000966675.3. Taxonomy (NCBI): domain Eukaryota; kingdom Viridiplantae; phylum Streptophyta; class Pinopsida; order Pinales; family Pinaceae; genus Picea; species Picea glauca. The sequence continues at coordinate 125,007 of JZKD02S0307144.1, forward strand.
TTGGTGTCTTTGGGAATTAAAGCCAGATATGTAGAATTGGTTCCTCCACCAACCTTCACTTTTTTCATGCACCCCCTGATCATTTTAAGGACATCATCTTTGATAATTTGCCAACAGAATTTGTAAAAGTGGATTGAAAAACCATCAGGCCCAGGAGCCTTGTCTGCCTCCATGGACCAGATTACATTGATGATTTCTTCCTCTGATGGAGGCTGGCAGAGAGATTCATTATATTCTGGGCTAATGAGAGACGAGATATTGGAGAGAAGATCTGTCGTTTCCTCTTCATTACTTAGAATGTCCTCTCTGTATAAGTTCTTAAAGTGGGATTCTGCAGCAGCTTTGACTTGATTGAACCCTTTGAATACTTGACCATCCCCTGTTTTTATTTTTGCAATGTGATTCCTGGACAACCTCGCTCTATACTGCCAGTGAAAATAGGAGGTGTTCCTGTCCCCAGCCTTCAGCCAGAGACTTCTGGATTTAAGTCTCCAGTATTATTCCTCCCTTCGAAAGGTTTGATATGTGGATCGTTGCGCTTTGACTTCTTTTTCCAGCAGCTCTGAAGTGATTTCTTTATTTTCCATATCTGTTTGCATAATTTGCAGTGAATGCACTGCTTCTCTTCTTTGGTCGGAAGGGGTAGGGGCTGGTTTCTTTATCTAGTCCTTCAACACTTGTTTTGTGGCTTTCAGCTTTTGTTCCCAGACATAGCTTGGCGATCCCGAGAAAGACTTAGCCCATGCTGATTTTACTGTCTCTAGAAATTCTCCTCTGTCAATCCACAATGGGCTGAATCAAAATGGGATGGGGCCCAACTCTTCTTCTTATTCCAAAAGGAGTTGTATTGGCTTATGGTCTGAGGTCAGTTTGGGCAAAATTTTGGTAGTGATAATCTTTTTGTTCATCATTATGGAACTTTGAACAAGGAAACAATCTAAACGGGCAGATATATGATCCGCACCCACCCTGTTGTTGGACCAAGTGTAAATGCCTTGGATGGGATTGAAGTCTAAGAGATCCCAAAACTGCATGATTTCCTCTACCTTTACCAGCATGGGGTCTGTGTTATTGGAACCTCCCCTCTTCTCTTTTGCTTTTGTTACAATGTTAAGGTCCCCTGCTATGATGATGTTGTTGGGCGAGTTATTGTCTAAATAAGTCGAGACTGAGTTCCAGCATTCTCATTTTTCAGCATAAGAAACTGGTACATAAAGATTAAAAAGAGAGATGGATAGCTTACTTGGGTTGTGCTTCAGTTCCGTGAGGATCTAGTGCTGAGTTTCGAAGTGATTATTCAGATGGAAGATGTCCTCGGACCAAAGGGTTGTTATTCCTCCGGAGGTCCCCCTTGAACTGACTGCTTTTCCAACTCTTTTGTTCCACTTTGATCTGCTGATATCTAGAAGGGCTTCCCCTTCTATTTTGGTCTCCTGGAGCATTAGAATCCGAGGGCTCTGCTTTCAAAAGGTCCTTGACTGCTTCTATTTTATAGGGATTCCCCAGACCTCTACAATTCCAGGAGGCGAGTTTCATTATTTACTTATTGGGAGGGGGGTTGAGACCTCCCTTGGAAGGTCTTGGTCTGATATTTCGACTGATAGACATTTCTATTGTGGACTGACTGCCTTGTGTCTTGAACCTTTCTGCCTCCTCCTCCCTCTTTTCTTTGCGGGATTTCCTTCCTACTTTCTTCGAGGGATGCTCAAAGGTTTCATCCTCTGAAGAACCTGAGCTTTCCTCTGGTTTTTTCTTTGCCATTTCTACATATGAAGGGTTTGTAGGGCTGCCTTGATTTCCCTCCATCTGTAGCTCTTTCCCTCCCATTTTGGCTGAGGGTGATGATTATGCTTGTTCCCCATTCTCTTCTGTTTGTTTTGCATGCTTTTTCTGAGGGATTACTGTTCCCGTTTCCCCTGCGTCCTTTTCTTTTTCGTTACTGTCACTACTGGGAGATACTATCATCTAGCCTTTACCTTTGCCTTTCTTTGTGTTTGTGTTTTTCTGAACCAGGGTCAATGAATCCCCATTATGTTTTTCTACCTTTTCCTCTGCTTTCTTCTTGCAATGCTTTGCAAAGTGTCCGTGTCTGTGGCAGTGTTTGCATTTAAAAGGTAGTTGCTCGTAATCCAGCTCCTGTACATGCATCCACCCAGCTACGGTGAGGTTGATTGCTTCCAGGAGCCCCTCTTCTAAGTCCACTTCTACGCAGATTCGAGCGCAGGAATACTGATCCTTTCTTGCCGCGTGGTCTATGTATTTTCCCAGTGCGTTGCCAATGATCTAGAGGGATTTTTGGTTCCAACAGTGGAGAGGTAGATGTGGAAGCCTGACCCAAACCGGGACTGCGGAGGGAACATCTTGAGTGCGATCGAAATCGGGAGTCCATTTATTTAGGTAAAGTCCCTGAGGACCCATAAAGAATGGCCCATTTCTGAAGATCATTCCTCTATCTTCAGTGTTGTCGAAGACGAATACGAAGAAGCCCTTTCCTACTAAGTAGCTTTTGACTCCCTCTTTGATCAGGGGTTTCCAGTTCCTTTGCGTCCATTCTTCCACTGATTTAGGCGAAGACCAGAGACCCATAAACTAGCCTATGAGACCTCTCTCGGCCAGGTTCAGGGGCTGCTTTACACGTTTCCTCTTCTGGCAGAGCCACCGTGGGGATGGAATCCATTTTCCTTACGAACTTTTGCTGGGACGTTGAGGGTTGCCGCTTTGGACTTGTTGCTACCATATTTCTGAAGGCCTGGGCCTCTGGGGGTGGATCGGGGTCCCCTGGAGCTTCCATTGGGCAGTTGAGACACTGCAAATCGAAATGGGGCAAAAATAATTATAACTAAATAACATATAAATAAATAAATAATTATAATAGGATTGTTTTTTAATCAAATCAAAAGATTAGTATTTTGATTTTAAAATTTATTAATTTTGAATATAAATTTTTTATTTTAACAAATTTATCAATAAAAAAAAAGTGAATAAAACTATGAATAAATAATAAAGAAATAATTATAAATAAATAACATATCAATAAACAATTACAATAACATTTCATCTATTTTTTTAATTAATCAAAAATTAATAAATTTATTTTAAGATTTATTAATTTTGAAAATAAAATTTTCATTTTAAGAAATTTATAAAACAAATTAAAAGAATTTTTTTTTAAATATAAATAAAAATGTAAATAAATCATAAAGAATAACATTTTTATTTTTAAAAATATGAAAGATGATAAATTTTTCTTCGTATAAAATATATCAAACAAATAACATGTAAATGGAATATTCACATTGAAAATATTAAATTTAAAAATAACACTTAAAAGTACGAAGAATAATTATGTAGTAATAAAAGTTAACTTTAATCATATAATAAATGAAAAAAATAGAGGTTTCAAACTAATCTTCATTAAAAAAATTATAGAACAATTTTAATATCAGTTATGAAATGAATATAAATATTATATTTAAAAAACAAAATTGAACATTATTAAAAATAACACTTATGAAGAATAATTATGTGGTAATAAAAATTAGCTTTAATCATATAATAAATGAAAAAATAGAGGTTTCAAACTAATCCTCATTGAAAAAATTATAGAACAATTTTAACATTAGTTATGAAATGAATATAAACATTATATTTAAAAAACAAAATTGAACATATAGTAATAAAAATTAACTTTAATCATATAATAAATGAAAAAATAGAGGTTTCAAACTATCCTCATTGAAAAAATTATAGAACAATTTTAACATTAGTTATGAAATGAATATAAACATTATATTTTAAAAACAAAATTGAACATTATTAAAAATATATTGATGTTTATTTATTTTTAATAAAAACATATTTTTTAATTTGGAAAAGGTTGTTCTCTAAATTATGTATTAATTATTTTTTATTTTAAAATTTTTGAATATAAATGATGAAATTTTCTTTTAAATAAATAAATTATTTACTAAATAATTTTTTTTTATAATTTTTGTAATTTTTTAGTTTTTAATCAATAATCTTTTACTAATATGATGATGGTGATTATGGTTAAAGTCCATTAAGAGTTAATTGGTCTATCTGAGCTTAAATGGTGACAAATATTTTAAAAATAAGATGTAATATAGATATAGGGTGGACAATATAAGAGAAAGTGATTTTCATTTTCAACCTTCTTAGTGTCACAAAGGTGACACACTTTTTCATCCCATGGTGTTTTAGGAATTTTTCTTTACAAATGGAAAAATAGATATATAATTTTGATCTTCTGGATTAGGGTTGATTACATCCTCATAACACCTTAATTTTATTTTTTCTTGGAACTTTTTATCACACCACATTTTCTCCTTATGAATTTTTTTTAATAGTATCTTTATTTTGTAAAATGGTGTCTTCCATGATTCCCCAATAGTTTAGCCAAGATCGTGCATCTTTATGCCATCCTCGTTTAAATAGATGGTGGTTATGACTAAATTTGAAGCAATTTTAGGAAGCCTCTTGTTTTCCATATTATTTAACTTGTTCTTATACATTAGGTATTTAATCATAGCCATACTCTCAATAAGAGAAAAATTTATTTCATTAAAAACATATAAAACAATATCTAATTTAATAAATTAAAATTCATTAAAAAAATAAACATAAAACATTAAACCTAGAGAACCATTTCTATTTGAGATAAATAATTCTCTACCATCTTCCAAATTGATATCGACCAAAAAAAAAATAGAATAATATACTAAACGAAATACTTTTGATATTATTTTATTATTATTATGATAAAAGTAAGAAAAGTTTGTTATTGCCCCCGATCAGGGTGGTATTGCGGTCCACCTGGCAGGCTGTGGGCGAAGGAGGAGGCCAGCGGAGCACGGAGCCATGTGCTCGGCTCGTGCCCGCTGCAGCTGCCACCCCCGAGCTTTAAACCGCATTCAAGGCTGATTGGAGGGGCATTAATCCCACCCCCCTCGACCCCCTCTATGCATCGAACCATGCGGAATTCATTTGGCATTCTCGCCTGGTTGTGTGGCTTCGACTCTGGCTCTGCGATTTTCATGGTTTTTTGGGCGATTTTCATGGTTTTTTGGACGATTTTCATACTCCACCTTGGCTCTGCAGACCTTCTGCAGAAGCCGAGCTTTGCCATACCACGACATCGTATGCGCCCTCGTCGGGGCTCTCCCTGGCACCCGCGACGCCCTCGCACTTCCTCCTCGTCCTCTGGTTCACCCACCCCAGGTCCTGACTGTCTAGCTATAGTCGACACCTCCTGGACACAGGCATGGCGCTCTCCCCTCGACTTGCACTCCTCCTCTCCCCCGACGCCGCGCCATGCCCGACCTCGTCACAATCAAAAGCCGACCTCTCCCATTCTGCCGTGTGAACACTCTGCCATTCTGCAGGACCTTGTTTTTGAGCTCCGGGATGGGGTGAATGACCTCCAGTTCCGGGTCCAACAAATGGAAGGCAGGCT
>JZKD02S0307144.1:134568-147232 GCA_000966675.3 Picea glauca
TCAAATAGACAAAGATCAAACAATTCAATTGAATTAATGGCTTTAAAATTACTAATGAAATGTTCCCTAGATAAGAATATTTTAAGAATCTAGATTTTTGGAGACTCTACTTTGCCAATTAATTGAATGGTAGGAACCTCGCATCAACAAAATGTTCTCCTTTGACTTTTGGGAGACTATTTAAAAAAGATCAATGCAGGTCTTGATTTTTTCTCCTTCACACATGTTTTGAGAACTCAATTCATTCACTAACACTCTATAAAAAGAAGGTCAACATATAAATGAATCCCTAAGAATAAAATTATATTTGTCCTTATGAATAAAATTATATTTTTTCTATATAAATATTCTCCTTATACTGAATACTTTTATCATAATTTTACTAAAACATTTTCAACATTCGTTAAGAAACTCTCTATCAACGTGTCTATTAGAAGGACAAATAGAACCAACCCTTTGTATGATAAGGAGTGTAAAACTCGTAGATGAGCCATCAAGAAAGCTTCTAATAAGTCCCTAAAAGCTAACAAGATCAATAGGCATAAATTATTAAAAGAAAAATGATATTATATAAATAGGAAGTAAAAGAGACTTTACACCTCTTTAAGTTGGATATTAAGAAAATAGGGAGGAAATTTCTAAAATCTCTACCAGAGAAGCAGTTCAACACATTATCTTGTTTCTCGATGTTCCGAACATGCATTTACCTCCTTGAAGCTTGACTAGGGTTTTTTTCTAAGTATAAAACATAATTGAAGAAGGTGAATACAATCCTATATAGGGAGATAGAAGTTGGATGAGTTGAGAGATGCAAACACCCTTAGAAAATAGAAATATGTCACTAGATCTAATGAAGAATAACCTAAAGAGAGCGACGAGGGCCCAAGCTAATAGGGCTTGGTGGGAGGGTTAAAAATCCAAATCTAAAGAGAGAAGGTATGGACCAATTCTCTAATACCAAATGATGTATTTATGAACCTCTCAACCAGAAAACCCTATCTAAAAGGTAATGTTCACCAGCTTGAGGAGAAATCAACCAGAAACAAAATGATAACAAGAGAATATAATAACCTCAAGGGAAAATGGCTTGCTTTATTATGTAGATGAAGCCTCCTAAAATGGAATCTCAACACTTCAAGCCAAGAACAAAAACAAAGAAACTATGGGAAAAGTATGAAAGCTCGAGGGAAGATAGTTTGTTTATTATGTTGGTTAAATGGCCTTTATATAGCAATACTAGAAGCTAATTTAACAAGGACGGAGGATTTTATGAAACTTATGTAGACACCTTCATCAAGAAAATGAACACTATAAGTGGAAACTTGAGATGAAATGACAATCTCCCTTTTGTTAACCAACATAAAGACATAGAGAGAATGTGATAGAAAAATTGAGCGTTGCAAAAATTGGTTGTGGCTTGTGAAGGGCTTGAAAAAAGATATGTCAGATACTCCCTAATATATCTTAAGTCATGAAAAAACAAAAAATGTGTGAAATTGATTTTTTAGTCGCGTTTTCTTCTAGAATTTACAAACCACACGCATGGGTTTTCATAGCTTGAATCTCTCATGGGATCTAGACCTTTCTTTGATGACCTAGCACATGGATATACACTAGCACAATTTTACATGCATGTTTCACTTATGGATCTAGTGTTTTGCCCATTTTTTATGGTGTTTGAAACTTGGGATATAAGTCTATTAGACTTAGAGAAAATTCCTTTGAGGGTACCCTGCTTCAATTTGAGATTCTTTATGCTAATTAAACTCTGCCCACCAACTACTCAATCAAACTACTTGAGGATAGTTGTAATACCGATTTTGGAATATTTCTTAAAAAGAGTGTTAAAGTATTGCACCCCTTTTGTTGCCATATCATAGAAGATGGTTTCCTTGGATCCATGTATGTCTTAGGTGAGAGAGAAGTAATCTAACCTGTTCAATATCCCACCTAAACATATTTTAGTTGCACAATACAATCTGGAAAATTATATGGGTCTTCCTCACTATTTCATGAGAGTAATTTCCAGCATTAGTTGTAGTAAAGCAAGATGGGTAAAGGAGGGTTTACTTTCATGAATGCCATTTAAAAACAAAACTAGTTTTCTGAGACTAAGTAGGATCTACTTTGTGTCAGAAGGTAATGACAACAAAGTCCTTTAGTGCCTTAAAAAATATATTCTTTGGGATGAGTGTATAAATTTTCTATATTAGACTTGAAAAAAAAATTAAGTGCAAGGACTATTTATATTGTGAAAATCAGACTTGGTGAGGAATTTTCCATTAAATCCATTTATATTGAAAATCTGGGCATGTGGAGTGGTGTATTAGGACCCTAGTGAACCTAATACAACCTAGAAAATTTCAGACAAAGTATCCCTCTCAAATATGGGCTGATTTTGGGAGATTAAACTTCAAACACATTCCACTGACAGTAGAGGTTTGGAAACATTGAAAACATGGTCTTGGATGGATCCGGAGAGAGATGGTGTGTCACACACTAGGGGGGGGATGTGGTATGCATTGGTCTTATTGCAATTTATGACACATGGAGGGAACCATTTGTATTGGAATCATTAGTATAGGCCTTGTTTCCTCGGTGCCTTAACACATTATGTCTGCATCATTCCCATCATACTATGTTTTCATGAAAGGGGCAGCCGAGCCAGTTTTCCCATTCAACCCTTACTCTCTTGGTAGTTCTCGTTATGGTTGTTTATATGATATGAAATTGTAGATCAATTTATGCATTCAAGTTGGTTTTTAATCTGAACTTACAATTTATTTGTCTTGGGCACTATCCAGGTCAGTAATATGGTAAACTTTGTATGATGGGCAGAGAAGATATCAGCTATTCGAAACTGATAGAGAAAAATGTCAGACTTATTCTTTAGTGATTTGTAAAAGATATCATCTATGCAAGACAAAGAAAGATTGAAAAGGCCACTCAATTAGAATGCAAACCACAAGGCCATAGATGTTATGGATCGAAACCAAAAACAAGTTATGCATGGAGCTTGTATGAAGCCCAAGGAATTACTAAATATGTGTAGTAAAAAAACTACCTTTAAACCAAAAGATCAAGTGCATCAAACTCTTCTATTATCAGACAGTGCATCAAACTCAGATACAAGATCTTGCACTCTTTTATTATCATAAGGTTGCACTCAAAATGAGCACTTAAAACATCTCCAAAATTAGTTTAAAACATCTTCAAAATGAGTGAATAATACTGAAGGTCAGTGTGTTTACAAGCTATGTGATACAAAGATGTAGGAGAGTATTAGTGTGGAACAAAATCCAATCAAAATATGCCATTATAGGAAGATACTTTGCAAATTTTCTTTAAAAATGCAAATATAGAGGAGGCTTTTGGAGCGTGGTAATTACTCACAAATGAATGTGAACTTTGACCATTATTTGTCCATTCTACTGCCGATATTATAACTCCTCCTAGGAATGTGCTTCCACGAGCAACAACTAAGGTTTTTTCTTATGTGAGGACTCCACCAAGGATTCCTCCAATCTGTTGAGGTGCAACTCCACTGCATACAATACTAATGAGATGACCCAAGACAAAATCTTAGAACTACACCCTGTGGAAATATGCCTTGTGGAACTATGACCTGTGGAACTATGACATGTGGAATTATGACCTGTGGAACTACACCCTTTAGAACTATGACTTGTGGAATTACACCCTCTAGAACTATGACATGTGGAACTAAGCCCTCTGGAGCTACTCCCTCTGGAACTATGACCTCTGGAAATACGCCCTCTGGAACTATTAACTCTGGAACTATGCCCTATGGAACTATGACCTCTGGAACTATGACCTCTAGAACTACATCCTGTAGAACTATGACCTGTGGAACTATGACCTGTGGAACCATGACCTATGGAACTACTCCCTCTGGAACTATGACCTATGGAAATATGCCCTCTAGAACTATGACTTGAGGAACTACGCCCTCTGGAACTATGACCTCTATAACTATGACCTTTGGAACTACACCTTGTAGAACTATGACCTATGGAACTAAGCCCTCTAGAACTATGACCTCTGGAACTATGACTTGTAAAACTATGCCCTCTGGAACTATGACTAGGGGAACTATGACATGTGGAACTATAACCTGTGGAACTAGACCCTCCAGAACTATGACATGTGGAACTTTGACCTGTGTAACTACACCCTCTGGAACTATGACCTCTAGAACTATGACCTGTGGAATTGTGACTTGTGGAACTACGCCCTATGGAACTATGAACTCTATAACTACGCCTTGTAGAATTATCAACTGTGGAGCTGTGACCTGTGGAACTATGGCCTGTGGAGATACACCCTCTGCAACTATGAACTATGGAACTACGCCCTCTGCAACTATGACCTGTGGAACTATGCCCTTGGAACTACGCCCTCTAGAACTATGACCTATGGAACTATGAACTCTAGAACTATGACCTCTGGAACTACACCCTCTAGAACTATGAAATCTAGAACCATGACCTTTGGAACTACACCCTCTAGAACTATGACCTGTGGAACTATGACTTGTGGAACTGTGACCTGTGGAACTATGACATGTGGAACTATGCCCTTTGGAATTATGACCTGTGGAACTATGCCCTCTGGAACTATGACCTGTGGAACTATGACCTGTGGAAATATGACCTTTAGAACTATGACCTGTGGAACTATGCCCTCTAGAACTATGACCTATGGAACTTTGACCTGTGGAACTACGCCCTCTAGAACTATGACCTCTAGAACTATGATCTGTGGAACTGTGACTTGTGCAACTACGCCCTCTCTAACTATGACCTCTGGAACTATGACTTCTAGAACTACGCCTTGTAGAACTATGACCTCTGGAACTATGACTTGTGGAACTACGCCCTCTGAAACTATGAGATGTGGACCTATGCCCTCTGGAACTATGATTTGTGGAACTACGCCCTCTGGAACTATGACCTATGGAACTAGTTCTAGAGGGCGTAATTCGAGAGATCATAGTTCTAGAGGTCAAAGTTCGAGAGGGCGTAGTTCCAGAGGCTGTATTTCCAAAGGTCATATTTCCAAAGGGCATAGTTCCATAGGTCATAATTCCAAAGGTCATAGTTCCAGAGTGTGTAGTTCCATAGGGTGTAGTTCCACAGGTCATAGTTCCAGAGGGCGTAGTTCCACAAGAAATAGTTCGACAGGGCATAGTTCCACAAGTCATAGTTCCACAGGTCACAATTCCATAGGTCATAGTTCTACAAGTCATAGTTCTAGAGGTCATAGTTCGAGAGGGTGTAGTTCCACAAGTCATAGTTCCAGAGGTCATAGTTCCAGATTGCGTAGTTCCATAGGTCATAGTTCCAGAGGGCATAGTTCCACAAGTCATAGTTCCACAGGTCAAAGTTCCATAGGTCATAGTTCTAGAAGTCATAGTTCTAGAGGTCATAGTTCTAGAGGGCGTAGTTCCACAAGTCACAGTTCCACAGGTCATAGTTCCACAAGTCATAGTTCTAGAGGGCGTATTTCCACAGGTCATAGTTCTGGAGGGCATAGTTCTATAGGTCATAGTTCTAGAGTTCATAGTTCCAAAGGTCATAGTTCCTTAGGTCATAGTTCCAGAGGGCGTAGTTCCAAAGGTCATAGTTCCATAGGGCATAATTCCACGAGTCATAGTTCCATAGGTCATAGTTCCACAAGTCATAGTTCCACAGGGCATAGTTCCAGAGGTCATACTTCTAGAGGTCATATTTCTATAGGGCATAGTTACAAAGCTCATAGTTCCATAGGGTGTAGTTCCAGAGTTCATAGTTCCAGAGGTCATAGTCTCAGAGGGCGTAGTTCCAGAGGTCGTAGTTCCACAGGTCATAGTTCCAAAGGGCATAGTTCCACAGGTCAAATTTCCATAGGTCATAGTTCTTGAGGGCATAGTTCCACAGGTCATAGTTATATAGTTCACAGTTCCACAGGTCATAGTTCCAGAGGGCGTAGTTCCACAGGTCATAGTTCTATAGGTCACAGTTCCACAGGTCATAGTTCTAGAGGACGTAGTTCCAAAGGTCATAGTTCTAGAGTTCATAGTTCCAGAGGGTGTAGTTCCATAGGTCATAGTTCTAGAGGGCATAGTTCCAGAGGTCATAGTTCCACAGGTCATAGTTCAAGAGGGCATAGTTCCATAGGTCATAGTTCTAGAGGGCGTAGTTCCATAGGTCATAGTTTCAGAGGGCTTAGCTCCAGAGATCATAGTTCCACAGGTCACAATTACACAGTTCATAGTTCTACAGGGCATAGTTCTAGAGGTCATATTTCTAGAGTTCATGGTTCCAGAGATCATAGTTCCAGAGGGCATAGTTCCACAAGTCATAGTTCCATAGGTCATAGTTCTAGAGGTCATAGTTCCATAGTTCCATAGGGTGTAGTTCCACAGGTCAAAGTTATCGAGGGCATAGTTACACAAGTCATAGTTCCACATGTCATAGTTACACAGGTCATGGTTCCAGAGGGCATAGTTTTATAGGTCATAGTTCTAGAGGGCGTAGTTCCAGAGGTCATAGTTCTAGAGGTCATAGTTCCATAGGGTGTAGTTCTATAGGTCATAGTTCCAGAGGGCGTAGTTCCATAGGTCATAGTTGCAGAGGTCATAGTTCCATAGGGTGTAGTTCTAGAGGTCATAGTTCCAGAGGGCGTAGTTTTACTGGTCATAGTTCCAAAGGGCATAGTTTGAAAGGTCATATTTCCACAGGTCATAGTTCCATAGGTCATTGTTCTACAGGGCGTAGTTCTAGAGGTCATAGTTCCAGAGGTCATAGTTCCATAGGGCATAGTTCCAGAGGTCATAGTTCCAAAGGGTGTAGTTCCAGAGGGCGTAGTTCCATAGTTCATAGTTCCAAAGGGAATAGTTCCATAGGTCATAGCTCCACAGGTCATAGTTTCACAGGTCATAGTTCTACAGGACATAGTTCTAGAGGTCATAGTTCCAGAGGTCATAGTTCCAGGGGTGTAGTTCCATAGGTCATAGTTCTATAGGGTGTAGTTCTAGAGGTCATAGTTCCAGAGGTCATAGTTCCAGAGGGCGTAGTTCCAGAGGGCTTAGTTCCACATGTCATAGTTCCAGAGGGTGTAGTTATACAGGTCATAGTTCCAGAGGACGTAGTTCCATAGGTCATAGTTCCACATGTCACAGTTCTATATGTCATAGTTCCACAGGGCGTAGTTCTCATATTTTTCCTTGGGTCATCTCATTAGTATTGTTGGTAGTGGAGTTGAACCTCAACAAATTGGAGGAATCCTTGGTGGAGCCCTCACATCAAGGAAAACCTTAGTTGTTGCTCGTGGAAGCACATTCCCAGAAGGAGTTATAATATCGAAAGTAGAGTGGACAACTAATGGTTGAATTTCACAATTATTTGTTAGTAATTACCATGCTCCAAAAGCCTCCTTTGTATTTGCATTTATAATAAAAAAATTGCAAAGTATCTTCCTATAATGGCATATTTTGATGGGATTGTGTTCCACACTAATATTCTCCTACATCTTTGTATCACATAGCTTGTACACACACCGACCTTTAGTATTATTCACTCATTTTGAAAATGTTTTAAACTCATTTTGGAGATGTTTTAAGTGCTCATTCTGATTGCAACCTTCGAATAATAAAATAGTGCAAGATATTGTATCTGAGTATGATGCCTTGTCTGATAATAAAAGAGTTTGATGCACATGATCTTTTGGTTTAAAGGTAGTTTTTTTACTACACATATTTAGTAATTCATCGGGCTTCATACAAGCTCCATGCATAATGTGTTTTTGGTTTTGATCCATAGCATCTATGGCCTTGTGGTTTGCATTCTAATTGAGTGGCCTTTTCAATCTTTATTTGTCTTGCATAGCTGATATCTTTTACAAAGCACTGAAGCATAAGTCTGACATTTTTCTCTTTATATCAGTTTTGGATAGCTGATATCTTCTCTACTCATCATACAAAGTTTACCATATTACTAACTTGGGTAGTGCCTAGGACAAATAAATTGTTAGTTCAACTTAAAAACCAACTTGAATGCGTAAATTCAAGGTCAGCGGAGGCAGATGGATAATAAAGTCATTCTTGCAAAGAATGTCAGGTCTTGTACTCAAACCCGAGCAAGGACATGGTCTACTCGTGGAACAAATCTTAACTGGGCCAAGCGCGCATAAATCTAAGTCCCCAAAGGGTAGGACAGTCGGTGATGGAGTGTGGTGTTAAGGCACCCTATGATGTTAAAGTCACTGGTTCAAAACCTGGGGGGACAAAATATCCAGCCATGTTAAGGGTTTGTGTGGCTCAGGTCGGGTGCAATCCCTGGGTGATTTTGACGACTTAGATGCTCCTGAGTCGTGGTTTCTTAGCCATAGGTTAGTCCCACATGTCACGGACAAACTAACATACAAAACAAAAATCTTTAATGCATAAATTCATCTAAAATTCCATATCATATAAACAAGAAAAACGAGAAATACCAAGAGAAGAAGGGTTGAATGGAAAAACTGGCTTGACCGCCCCTTTCATGAAAACATAGTATGATGGGAATGATGTATACATAATGTGTTTAGGCACCGAGGAAACAAGGCCTATAATAATGATTCCAATACAAATGGTTCCCTCCTTGTGTCATAAATTGCAATAAGACCAACACATAGCATATTCCCCCCCTAGTGTGTGACACACCATCTCTCTCCAGATCCATCCAAGACCATGTTTTCAATGTTGCCAAACCTCTACTGTCAGTGGAATGTGTTTGAAGTTTAATCTCCCAAAATCAACCCATATTTGAGAGGGATACTTTGTCTGGAATTTTTTAGGTTGTATTAGGTTCACTAGGGTTCCTAATACACTACTCCACATGCCCAGATTTTCAATATAAATGGATTTACTAGAAAATTCCTCACCAAGTATGATTTTCACAATACAAATAGTCCTTGCACTTAATTTTTTTTTTCAAGTCTAATATAGAAAATTTATACTCTCAACCCAAAGATTTTGTTTTTTAAGGCACTAAAGGACTCTGTTGTCATTACCTTCTGACACAAAGTAGATTCTACTTAGTCTTAGACAACTAGTTTTGTTTTTAAATGGCATTCATGAAATTAAACCCTCCTTTACCCACCTTGATTTAGTACAACTAATGTTGGAAATTACTCTCATGAAACAGTAAGGAAGACATCAAGTTTATAGAGAAGTTGATATATCTCTTTGGGGGTAGTCCTGGTACCTCCTAGAATACATGTTCAAAAACTTTTAATACTGCATGGTCTTCAATATTTGACACCTTATCCTTAGGTGCTTCCTCCATATGGGCTGCAAATAATTGACATCCTTTCCTATAGCACTTCTTGAGCTGCATTGCTGAGATTTCTCTGACAGTAACTACCCTTGGGATTCCCTGTACTTTCCTTAGGTTTCCTTCCTCATCCAGGAAAGTGAATGCTTTGTTACAACAATCTAATATGGCATGGTGTTGGTCCAACCAATCCATCCCAATTAGATAGTCATAGGAACCTAAAGGTAAAATGTTCAATTCAGCCCTTGTGCTCAGTCAATTTATGTCCACTGGAAAAGACTTAACCAAATTAACAACCTTTCTCTTGGTTCCAGTAGCCAACTTTATTAACCAATATTTCCCATGCTTTCTTCTTGTCAAATTCAAACTTTCCACCATTCTAGAATCTACATAACTATGACTATCCCCTGAATCAATTAAAATAGTAATAGGTTGGTTGTTGATCATACCTTCCACTTCAATCATATGTGACTGATATTGTGCTTTCTTGTTGTCCAAAGCCGCATAGATCCTTGGTACACTTCTGCCCATGTCCTCCACTGTTTCTGCATGTTGAACATTGTGGACGGTTCTCACTTTGTCATTTCTGTGAGCGAAGTCTTTGTACCTATGATTTCCTTTACAGCCCCAACCTTCCATAGGTGTCGGTATTTCCATTTGTCCACCTACTTCAGCCTTCTTAGACTCTCTAAAATATGGCTATCCTCGAGGACTGTTCCTGAAAAAGGGTGGCTTAGTTCCCTTCTTCCTTTGATCCATCTTGAAATTCTTCTTGTCTTCCCAAGCCTTCCGGAAAGTGGGATTTTCTCTTTGTTTCTCATATAAGCATTTTTCTCTCCTTATCATTTCTTCCATAGTTTTAGGATCATCATACTGGATCTTGTTCCCAATGGAAGGTGGAAGTCCACTCAGATACCTTATAATTTTGACAGTCTCATCTTTGATGAATGGAACATACTTCAGTAATTCCAAAAGCCTTTGTTCATATTCATCAATGGTCATGCTGCCCAGCTTGAGTTCAAAGAACTCTTTCATCTTTCTATCATATTATCTCTTAGTCAGGCATTTCTTTTCAAAATACTTCTTGAATTCTTTCCAAGTAATATCCTTCTCTTTAATGCGTTGCACCTGCACAAGTTGATCCCACCACATGGATGCCTTTCCCTTCAATTGATACATTGCAATTCTTCCTTCTACATGAGAGGAATAATTATGTAGTTGGAAATATTTCATCTCAATAATTATGCAGTTGGAAATAATTAAAGTCATCTAAATAATTATGTAGTTGCGATAAGGAGTAGCGAGGAGTTTGAGATCTCGGCACTTCGGGTGTCGAGATACAAAGGAGGTAGCGCTTCGAGAAGCGAAGTCACGAAGTGCCGAAGCTGGGGACGAGGGACACGTGGTAGAACTGCAAGGTGGGTCCATGTGATAGATAGGCGGATACGTGTCACCTAGTGAAAGGAGTCAATACCCATTGACTTCTCGCATCTCGAGGATTCATGAGATAAGGGAACGAGAGTTCAACCCCTCGACTTGCGAAGTCGTAAGTAGCGAGAACGCGAGAGGGAAGGCTAACATAGCTTCTCAGGGTTTCGTGAAAGGAAGGTGCCAAGGTTGGATGCCATAACTTGTGAAGTGGCGAGTAGCAAGAGGAGCTAGCGTTAAACTTAGCCGGTGGTCACACATGGAGGGCACTGACAGAGGGGAGCTATACCCATTTCCTGATCTTGGGTATTGCGAGATTGGAAAAGAAGAGTCGAGAGCCTCGACTCACGAACTCGCGAGTTGCGAGTTGTGACAAGGGCCTTTGGAATTAGGCCTTGGTCATAGCACTGTGGTCGCGCGAAAAGGCGGAGCTCGCACCTAGTGTTGTTTGCACAGGGGAGCTTCCTAAAGGACATGTGGATCGATTGAATTGAGATTCCAGCAAGGAGTCGAAAGAGCCGATTCAGCTCAAAGGAGATAAAGAACGATCCTATGAGCGGATCTCGGTCCAAGGGCCGATAGGTCTGCGTCAAGAGTCTTCATCCATTAAATCTTTGATTTCATGGAAAATTTAGGAAAAAATATATTCTATCAAGTTTGTCTTGTAGTGATATTTCTCATCTACTTGATAAACCATTCTTGTTTTATTATCATTTATATTTAAAGGCACTCTCATTAGAAGAGGTATAAGACATATACCTTGTAATCATTGGGCTCAATAATTTTACCTAAAGACAGAATTCTTATTGTATTTTAGGTAGAAATGATTCCTTTCTTCCTTGTACTCTATCATTGTGTTATTCTTTTTCATATATTAAGATTAAGGTTGAATGGAACACTAATGATATTATTTTCATTTTAGGGTTGAGACCCATCTTTCCAAACAAGAGGCCTAGTTGATTGGTCAAGTTCCATAAAATTAAGCTAATCATAATCTTCTTATTGTTACTCCTATTAAATAATTATCTTTAACATTAATCTTAAGTTAAATTAAAATGGATTATGTATATCACTAATCTTATGTTAAATAAAAAATTTAGAGTTCAAAAACAAAAAAATGGAATAAAGATAATAAGACAAACTTGTAAAGTTGAGTAAATATACATTATAATCTCACATCATATTATATCAATATTATTCACACCTTGTTTTTTAATATAATCTTGTAAACTATTTTTAACATTTTTTTTTTAATAGTCTTGTAAAACATTGTTAACAGCTTTTTTTTAATATAATATTGTAAAATTCTATTAATTTATGTGTGAAATATTTTAATATTAAAAAAACATTAAATTATTATTTTAACCCAAAAATATTAAATTTTAAATTTAATTATTAGAACCAATATTATAACCAAGTTTAGATATCATCAATGTGATCATAAAGAACAATCCTAGTAGCTAACCGTTCAAATTAGTATTACAACAATAATCTATTTGCTGAAAGATTCATATATTCAACATCTTTACTCATGTATATGGCTAAAAAAGCATGCATACGATAGGTTGGAAGAGAATAAGTAAAAAAATTAAAGTAAACAAGTAAGAATGAAGGAAGTAAGAGTCAAAAGGGTGGCTGGACAAGTAAAATAGAAACATCTTTAGAGTATCTGAAGCTCCAAAACTACATAAGCATGCTATTCAATTGAGTAACCAATTAAGTAATTAATGCAAATAAAACAAATGAGTATTATTTATGCATTTTAGTGAATTACATGAGTCCACATAAAATGTAAAATAAATAAATTAGAAAGGAAGATCAAGAAATCAACATCATTCATCTTAATATAGAATTATTGTAGGAAACCTATTTAAGAAATATCAAACTAGTTTTACAAGAAAAGTTGAAAATTTTCAAGA
>JZKD02S0307144.1:155261-171278 GCA_000966675.3 Picea glauca
GAGAGAGAGAGGTTATAAAACAAGGGATTCATTTAGTGAGCCTATGACACAACACACTTTTTATTGGATATTCAAGAATACCCCTGATTTTACTAGGTAGTGAAAAGTACCTCCCAAAATCATTTTTTTTCAAACCCCCCTCCCAATACATCTATCCAACTATAAAACCTTATTTTTATTAAATATCGTAGTTTTCCAATATATTGTCATATTTTTAATATCCATTTTAATTTTTGTCGTCACTACTTTGATAAGAAAAAATTCTTATAGGCTCCCTAGTCATAAAAATAACCCAAAAATAAGAAAACAAGTGCATTGATATCCCAACATAGGGATATGCCACTATAGTGAGATATCCTTTGGATGAAGAGCTTGGCGAAATACTACTTCCACCCTTCTCTTAAATATAATACATGGTTTATCATTTGTTGAGGAAGGGGTTTATGTATATGGATATCTATTTGTAGACCTATAAAGGTGATTTTCCTCATGTTATAACTTTTCATCCATTAAATCTCTGATCTCATAGAAAATTTAAGAAAAAATATCTATCTATCAAGTTTGTATTTGTAGTAACCTTTATGCAAGTGATCTACTTGGTAAGCCATTATTGGTTTTTTATCTTTTAGACTCAAAGGAACTCTAGTTAGGAGGGATGAAAGAGATGGTGATCCTCGGGATCAATTTTAACTAAGGACATTCTTACTGTCCTTTAGGTAGAAATGATTCCTTTCTTCCTTGTACTCAATCACTGTGTTATGGATTTTTATATATTAGTATTAATGTCGAACACAACACTAAAGATATTATCTTTGTTTTAGGATTGATATCCATCTTTCCAAACAAAGACTTAGTTGGTTGCTTGAGCTCCATAAAATCAGGGCAATCATAATCCTCTTATTCTTACTCATATTAGATGATTACCTTTAACACTACTCGTAATTTAACTTAAAAAGAATTATCTTTAACACTACTTCTAAATTAAATAATGAAATTTGAGTTCAAAATAAAAATGCTACATATGAAATTTCCTAAGAGAAACTTCTATAGTTGATTAAATCTACACTATTCTCATATCAAGTCTAGTGAACATCATTCACACTTTTTTTTTCTTCATATAATCTTGTAAAACTTCATTACCACTTTTGTTTTTTCATATAATCGTGTAAAACATTGTTAATGCTTTGATTTTTTCATATAATCTTGTAAAACATTGTTAATGCTTTGTTTTTTTCATATAATCTTGTAAAACATATGTTAACATTTTGTTTTTTTCTTGGTTTCTTATGTTTTAGACTCAAAGTCACTCTCGTTAGGAGAGATGAAAGAGATTGTGATCCTCGGGATCAAGTTTAACTAAGGACATTCTTACTGTCCTTTAGGTAGAAATGAGTCCTTTCTTCCGTGTATTCTATCATTGTGTTATGATTTTTCATATATTAATATTAAGGTCGAACACAAAACTAAAGATATTATCTTCATTTTAGGGTTGATATTCATCTTTCAAAACAAAGACTTAGTTGGTTGCTTAAGGTCCTTAAAATCAGGGTAATCATAATCCTCTTTAGTTTACTCATATTAGATGATTACATTTAACACTACTCTTAATTTAACTTAAAAAGGGTTATCTTTAACACTACTTCTAAGTTAAATAATAAAATTTGAGTTCAAAACAAAAATGCTAGATATGAAAGTTCCTAAGAGAAACTTGTATAGTTGATTAAATCTACACTTCTCACATCAAGTATAGTCAACATCATTCACACTTTGTTTTTTTTCATATAATCTTGTAAAACTTCATTAACACATCTGTTTTTTTCATATAATCTTGTAAAACATTGTTAATGATTTTTTTTATATAATCTTGTAAAAAATATGATAACATTTGTTTTTTTCATATAATGTTGAAGAATTCTATTAGGTTATGTGTGAGTTGAATCTTCTAATCTTACACACAAGCACTAAATTGTGATTCAATTTAACCCCAAAATTGTTAATCTCTAGATTTAAGTATTAGAACCGATCCTATAACCAAATTTAGATATCATTAATTTGATATTAAAGTAGAATCCTCCTAGTAAATAAGTCAAGTTAGTATTACAACCACAATCCATATGTTTGATGACTCATAAATAAGTCAAGTTAGTATTACAACCACAATCCATATGTTCGATGACTCATATATGCTAGACTCATTTATATGGCTCAAAATAATATCCATACAATCGGTTGCAAGAGAATAAGTCACAAACATAACAAGTAAACATGTATTAATGGAGAAAGTAAGAATAAAAAGGGTGGATAGGAAAGTAAACAAAAACATCTTTGGACTAAACCAAAATTAAAAAATACAGAATCATGTCATCCAATTAAGTAGTCAATGTAAAAATAACAAATGAGTAACATTTTTGGATTTTAGTGAATTAGATGAGTCTACATCAATAGGGTTTCTTGGAGTTAATGCATGGAGTGAATGTAGGAAACCTATTCAAGGAATACCAAATTAGCTTCAAAAGGAAAGTTTAAAATTCTTTCCACTATCAATTTTATACCAAATTAGCTTCAAAACGAAAATATGGATGACTATATACTCGAAGAGACTTCAATTGAATTTGGAGAGACATGCAACATGAGACAAAATTATTCAATTTATATCAATATCAACAAGTTGCATATTTCCCCTCACTTTATAGGCAAGGAGTTCTATCTCAATCCTTCATTTTTATTTACCTTCAAATGCATAAAGTTTTCCTATCACTATCAAGGAAAATGTGTGAGTGCTCCAAAATATAGAGTTTGATAGATTAATTTGTACAATCCATTCATTCCTCTATTTAATGAATCACTAGTTCTGGACTTAGTATGTTTGCATGTCTCTGAGACTAAATATTAAAGAAGAGAATATAAAATATACAAAACATTAGTACAACTAA
Organism: Picea glauca; assembly: GCA_000966675.3. Taxonomy (NCBI): domain Eukaryota; kingdom Viridiplantae; phylum Streptophyta; class Pinopsida; order Pinales; family Pinaceae; genus Picea; species Picea glauca. The sequence continues at coordinate 158,195 of JZKD02S0307144.1, forward strand.
GCTTCTATACAAATTGAAATGGTTTGAAAAACTATATATATTTTACAAGTGCAAACCCATGACATATAGACCTATCCTTTATTTTCGATCCCAACTAGTGCTCGATGCTTGATGACTCCCCACATCTAAAACGAATTTGCATCCACATTTTATCCACAACAAATGTGGTATAGTCACCTGCAATCACATGAACTTCCTTCACCCCTAGAAGTGATTCCACAACATTAGGAATAATTTCACACTCTTAGTTTTCATGATCCAAGAAACCCTATTGATTACATCCCCATGTACATACTCGTCCATATTTTCCCGCAACAACATGACATAAAATATTCACTATCACTATTGTTTCTAGCCCTAAATGTTTAAATTGTTCAATCAACCTGGGATACTTTTCATTTGTTCTAGAGCCATGTCCAATATTTCTTCCGAGACCATAGTCGATAGGATATATTGACCTATAGATTTCCCAATATATGCATGAAATAATAGTTTCAAATTCAACAACGTTTCAACAATACAGACACCAATTAGTTTTATAAAATCAATGGGAACATAAAATATAGTTAAGTTACAAAATTTGCATGCCATTGAGCTAATGGCTAAGAGATAACAAATAAGAATAGCCTAAAACAATTTTTACCACAAGAACATTCTCAAGATAACCTTTCAATAGATGTGGTTCCTTATCATGTGGCTTGGTTTGATGACCAGTTGTGGAGTAGTGGAAATTAGAGCCATCAACCACATATTCTGAGTCACCAAAAGATTATTTCCGAAATGAATAAACTTGTCCTACATAATTGATAGACATATTATTCATTTCTCCTTTAGTTGCCTAGATCATATGAATATCCTAAAGATACCTACATATACCTACATATGAATGATGTAACCTCCCAATTATCAACCTATGTTAATTTGAAAGGAGATTCAACATTGAAATTTGATAATACACCTTGAAAAAAATACCACAGAAAGGAAAACACAAGCATTTATTGCACACCTGATTAGTCTAGGATGCCATTCTACTTCCATCGTCGCATGGATAGGCTATGAAAAGTTGTTAGACCCAAATGTATAAACTACACCAGACCTAGATACCATGACACTATGACATAGACAGACTATGGCTTGACACTTTTCATGCATATAGAATGCTTCTCCATCTCTTAATAACCACAATAGAGACTTCCAGGAACCTTGCCATCTTTCTTTCAGATTTTCCCTCTCTATTTCTGTCACACTTTAATATTTCTCTACTTTGGCACATGTTGAATGTTGCAAGTTCCGATATAGATATATTAAAGTCAAAGGAAACAATTTTTGTTTGTCTAAAGAACCAATATGAAACCTGCAAAACGATGAGACATTTTAGTCAAGTAAGCAAATCATTAGTATATATTTAAAAAAAAGTAAAAAAAGCAAGATAGTTTCCAAGCTATTCTGAAACCCTAATCACAAAAAGTTTCCTCCTTGTGGATCCAGATTACATTTAGTAAGCACATGTAGAACAATAGTGTAACATCCTACTCTTGCGCGCACTGAGCGAATTTATTCTTTGAGGACACTTGCTTCCAAGTGATCCAGATTATTATACCATTAACCATTGATTTTTCTTATGAGGCATTATGAATGTGATTATATGTTATTTTGATGTATCGATTTAGACATGTGCTATTGACTCTGTTCTCCTGAGTGTGCAAGATTTGGACCTCAAGGATGTTGAGGCATCAATGAAACCCTTGGACTCTGGATCGAGTCAGGGAGTGGACTATTGAGGTTTGATTTTTGTATATATATGACATATGTGAATCTGATTAGATGTTATGATTATGGATTTTGATCTTACATGATTTGTTGATGATGCAGGCTGATGATAGCTTGTCGACCAGACTCAAATGTGGAGTAGAGGGGTCATGCATGAATACTAGAGACGTTGAGGGAGAGGTGTGGACGAAAGCCCTACCACAACCTACTAGCACTCCCACCGTGGCTCAAACTGTAGGTTAATGATTACCTAGTTTGAGAAGACCCACAATGCCATGAGGGAAGACTGTGACAGTCGCTCATGGTGATTCTAAGGGGCGCGCAATAAGGCAGGAGCCTTATTCCTTGGAGGCCCTTAGTCTCCCACAAGATCACCTAACATAGTATTGAATCTAGGGGTTTTTTATGTCTACCAAGTCAGTCAAGAGGCGAGTGGCACACTTGGAGCATGTAGTGCATCCTGAAGGGAACGTCGTGCAAGAAAAACAAAAAGAGGTGAGTGGCACCCTTGGAGCACGTAGTGCGTCCTGAAGGGCATATCGCGTAAGGGAAGTAAAATGAGGCAAGTGGCACCCTTGGAGAACCTAGTGCATTCTGACAGGCACGTCGCGTTGTTAAATAATAAATGAATAAACGCAGATGGCCTTAGAATGAATAATGTGATAAGAAATATTTAAAACAATTTCCCTAACGAAATGTCACCCAACCTAGGAAAATAAAATCTAGGTCTAAGTGATACTTGTGATAATAATAATAATAATAATAATAATAATTATTATTATTATTAAACATGTGACGAGAAGGGGGTAAGCAATTCAATTAATTTATACAAATATTTTGGGGGATTTAAAAAAAAGGGGGGGAAATAATTGTTTTGTTACATATGCTAATTAAAAATTTATTAATTAAAAAGAAAAAGGGGAAAAAGGGCAATTTTATACACTTGCCAATTTGAGTTTTAAATGAAAAGGGAAAGAGGGAAATTTAAAATAATTAGGAAACTAAGGAAAATGGGGGAAACATAAAGAGAAAGGGAAACTAAGGAAAAAGGCAGTATGACTAACTTGGTAAGGTATCTTGTCATTAAGAACTTTCTAAATTGAACTCGACTAGTAAATTAGTAAGGGGGAAAGTCATTAAAATGTGTAAGGGAATATGAGGACACCTAGGAACGATTCCAGGAATGATTTTAGGTGGGTGAGGGAAATAAGAGTAATCAAATAATTAATGAAATTAATTTCTGGTGCAACGAAGGGGATGGGTGACACATGTACGAGGAGGATTTTTTTGAATTAAATTATTGAAAAATAAATTAAATGGGAACTTGGGAAAGAAAATGACTTAGAAACGCTATATAAAGGAGAGAGGAGGATGATGATGGATCTCTTCTGTTATGTGTAACATTACGCTGTAGAATTTTAGACTTGACTGACTTAGCTTGTGGGAGTTGGGATACCCAACTCAGTGAGGAGTGGTAGCTCGGCATTGCGAGGCGAGCTGGGAGCTAGTTGTTCTCTGGTTTAGTGTGTGTGCCCCCTTTGCATCTCGGGGGGATAAGGGGGAAGAAGAGTACCCCTAGCATTGGCTGGGAGGTACCAGTGAAGTCACGTAGGTCGGCAAGCAGGAGCAGACGGAGTGCGGAGGACAATGACTCAAAGAGGTCAACTCAGGCTATGGTACACTTTTATTTATTCTGCATAGTAGATTATTATTGACCTTACGCTTTCATTTTGTACCTTTAATTGTGTAAAGAAAATGTTTGACTTAACATTTTAATTGAGAACTTAATTTCCACATAGCCTTAAGCTCGTTGTTGACTTGATTCCCTTGGCATTTGATCCCTGAGTGTTGTGACTGTACTATTGGTTGTGTTGTTTTGTTATGAAGAGTTGTGCTTTTTACTTCGTCCTCATTCCTAGTTAATCAGTTCACACCTGAGAAGTCGGTCAGGAGTCGGATCGACGGTTGCCACTTTGATGCTAATAGACCTATATATCCTAACGCCCTACTTTTCTGTGTGTGGATGATGAGAGAAGGATGTGTTGCCCAGTCGTCTACCCTGGTTGATTATTATTGGATGATTGATGGTCATTGCACCTTCTTGTGATTGATTTTTCTGCTATTGATTGATTCATGGCTAAGAGACTGGTCTTGTGCTTCCTTGTGATTGATCTTTATGCCTTGATTGATTCTTTTCTAAATGGTTACCCTCTGCGTTTTCCTCTGGGAATGTATATCTCATTAACTAAATTATCTCTAAGTTTTCAGGTCTGGATATTCTCTGCATTCTACCTAGAAATTCACTCAGCGAATCCCCTTAAATTTTATTGTTGACAGTGTTTTTTTTTTGGGTGAATGAAATTACCCAAATTTTGGGAGAAATTACTGATAAGCGATGTCTAAGATTGGACCATTTACTGTAGATTTTGTGGAGTTTAAATTCTCCTTCGAAATGAATGTTACATAGCGATTTTTGGAGAGCGATTTGTATTATCTGCACAATGAATTTTTATAATTGATTAACAACCTACGTTATTGACATCCTGGAATTATATACCTACGTTTTTTTTTAACATTGTGACAATGATTTATGTACTTAACAACACGGCGATATCTTTGGTTTTACTCAGCAATATCCCATATAACATAGCGATATAATTATTATGACAACAACATTTCAAACGACCAATAAATATTGATTGAAAGCAAATCCAGTCGATAGCAATCTTAGATGATTTGTGTAGCTAGTTCATGTGTTTAATGGATAGTGGTAGATCTTAGCCCAAGTTTATTTAGTTATTTCTGCGAAATTTTTATGTAAGATTTCCTTTTCCTTAAGGCTAAAGACATAGCGAACATCATGCCCTTACCAATGCAAGACAACGATTTAACTTGCTTTGATCACATTAATCTTGACCGCAAGTTTTCTTGGCGATATAACTTGGCAATTTATGATTGATATAGTAAACAACAACTTCATTGTTTACTTGGTGTACTTGTAGAATAATGACAGCTATTTCAGTGGGATACTCTATGTTTTGGATATATATCACTGCAAAATTACATGCACTGTAGTAAGTCGTGTGTGTTATATAGTTTACTGCAAATTTAATTGACTAGAGTAAGTTGTAGGTGACGGCTATAAACAACTGCATTCTTGTGATGGTGTTATTATAGTTGTGTGGTAGCGGTGTTGTGGAATGCTTTGCATGACAACGACTTTATATATGTTTAGTACTTACTATCTTATATATCCTTACAATGATGGTACTGTATCTTTTATCTTTCGCGGTGACCGTTGTGTGGTAGGCAGCGTACGACAACATTGGTGGAGTACTTATCATTATTGAATGTCATTATTACATACCATTAATGGATAGCCTTATATTGGACAGAAATATGTATATTATATATCAATGTGTTATTCTTATTTTGTATGGAAAATGTCCTATAGTTATCAATCAGAGACTTGTTAGTGTACAATAGTTCTTTAGATGATTATAGAGCAGTTCCTTCAATTGTTTAATATTTCAGTCCTTTAATTGTTTTTAATCATTTTTGTAATTGTTGATTGTTCATTTCATCCTTATCCATAACTTGAACTACCCTTCAAGTATTATTTAAAACTTAATGTTGTTTTAGCAACGAGTTAATGCTCACAACTAGAAAAGTAATAACTTACATAATTAAACCTATAGTAACAAGTTATGAAAATATATTGGAAGTAACGACACTTGGATGTAATTCATTATTTTTGTTTACTCAAATTAAAACATTAGTTAGAAAATTGAGAAGTTGACATTTGGATATGATCCATGATAAGGATGGAATTATTTACTATGGTTCTTTTAAAAATTTTAAAGGTTAGTTAGGCCAATTCAGTATTTATATTGTTGTTACCTTTATTATGGAACATCATTGGTAGCATTATGATGTACAACCTTGTAAATGGATTATTCTTTTATGTGATTAAATTGGTGTTTAGTCGCATCAAACCTGTTGCATTCTAATTTTAAATAATAACAATCTCTTAAGATAGAAACCTATTCCTTTTTAATTTGTGATTTAAGACAACAAATTCTTATAGTTTCAGCTCTACAAGATAGTGGATTCAGTTCTAAAGGAAGGTGATATATGTTTATCTAATTTGGGATTTGGATTATAGTTGCAACGATCCTTGTTTCCATAATAATCATTTGATTTGACCAGTGGTTTATGTTGCATAAGAAATTATTGTGTTGTATGATTGTTGTAGCCGTCTCGTTGACATGTTGCTTGGGGGCATAGGTGTAGTCTTCTTGTCAGTTATCATGGCTCTTAGCTTGTTGGTTTTATCTTGAGTCTCTGGTCTAGATAGGTCATGTTGCGCCAGGGTTTATTGTCGCACCTATCACCTGGGGACGACATGATTCTTGATGAGGGTATCATGGCTCCCCCTATTGGATAGAGGTGAAAGATCACTTGGCCGTAGTCAGTGCTTCCCGTGGTGGGTTTTGTTGAACATTGTAAGTTCGTGTTGGTGCTTGGGTTGTGACGCATTCATGCATTGGGTTGCGTTCCATAGAGGTTCTAGTTACTGGCTGTCAAAGTCATTGTGTCAAGTTGGTGATGTTTCCCTTTAGCTTGTAGGCGTTGTCGTGTATATGTCGGGTAGGTAGTCATTTCTCTCTGTCTTTGATTTTTGCATGTTTCGACCAGTTGCACGATGTGCTAAGTAGGTTGAGTCGTTGATGGTTGTTGCCTGATATGCGTGCGTTTTTTTCATCGTCAGTTTGTGTGGTTTTATTTTTGTCGTCGTTGCCTTCCTGCCTAAAAAATAATATATATATATATATTGTACTTATCACTTCGCTGGGTGTTGTAACGTATAGGGTCATCACATATGGTATCGGAGCGGGTTTGACCCACAACTTGGGAACACTATGACTTTCGTTGATATGATATTTGATTATAATGTTGTTAATTAAGTTGACTTGTATTCATGCAAGTAATCATGGTTAGAGTACGCCACAGAGGCAGACGATGGGGTGCTAGGGGAGGAGGCGCAATGCCTCCAACAGAATCCACGCCTAAGGGGTCTAAACCCCAGGGAGATGAACAGGTTGTCGGGCAGGAGACGATGTCAATGGGTTATGTGGTTGGGCTGATGAGATCTTTTCAGCGCATGTTTGAGCCATTGATCAGTCGTTTGGATAGAGATGAGGCCAGGGCATCGACACCCCTTGAGGGTCCACCACGTGCTCCGGTCGGTACTAGTAGCATTCACCGTGAACTTGAGAAGGTCAAATTTCCCGATTTCTTTGGTGCCCCAGACGACGTAGCCGCCGAGGCATGGTTGGATAATATGGCGATGTGCTTTTCACTTTGCGACTATACCTCCAACATCAAGGTACTCATGGCGGGCTTTCAATTGAAGGGGAGTGCTCTTCTATGGTGGAAGACACTCCTGCCACAATTGAACATGACCGTCAAATACATGTCAAGGGAACTATTCAAGGAATGGTTTTGAGAGAGGTACTTATCAAAGGAATTCATTGAGAGACATCTCAACAAGTTCAACACCTTACGACAGGGCGGTTGTATGGTGCCTAAGTACGAGGCCCATTTTATGGAGTTGCTTTGGTATGCTCCACATCTTAATACTGAGAAGCTTAAGGTCAATAGGTTCTTTTTTGGCCTTAATGTCAGCATTCGTGCAAAGGTTAGGATTTTGATGCCTCTTACCTTGCACGATGTCGTCCAGAAGGCCCTTATAGCAGAGGAGGAGCTTTTCAGTGGGGTTCAGAGAAGGACTTCAGCGAGGTTGACAGGGCATGTTTCATCTGGTGCGCTACAACATCAAACACCAGCCAGACATACACCAGGATATCGTGGCTTCCAGAGGGGATCCACTTTCACTACACCTCAGCGACCAATTCCACAACAACGAACTCCTTACTGGGGATCACATCATAAGAAACAGCGTCGAACGCAACAACAACAGTTTAGGCCTGTTCAGAAGAACAGACCAGGATTCCAGACCGATGGTTTGTCAGCTTCTACTTCGGGTACCAGGAGTACTAGACCGAAGAAGGGGTGTTGGACTTATGGGGAGCCACACTACTAGTGCGACTGCCCAGTGGAGAGGACTAGAGAATTTGGATCATCTGGACCCACTACCGTGGGAGATTTGGGCAAGGCCCATCGGATTCATGCAGCGATGAAGAACCGCCAGGCAGAGCACCAGTCGACTGTGCTCTAGACGTCAGGTACCATCTCTGACCAGACCCTTAGTATTTTGATATATCCTGGTGCTACCAAGAGTTTCATTTCTGGTGAAGCGCTAAAAAGGATTAAAGTAAAGGAAGTCAAATAGGATGAGTTTAGATTTGTAGAGATGGATTTGAGAGCCAAACAAAAGGTTGGAGGAAAGGTTACGGGTTGTACCCTTAACTTGGGAGATTTTTTCACCAGGGCCGACCTGTACATCATGATATTAGGATCTTATGACGTCATAATCGATATGGACTGGTTGGAATCGTATGAGGCGATACTCAACTATAAGACAAAACAATTGAGCTTAGTAGATGATGAGGGACAAAGACACGTGATTGTAGGACGAAACCAGGGAGTTTCCCTGAGGTTCATCTCTTCCTTATAGCTACAGAAGAGCATGCGCAAGGGATGTAAGATTTATGTGATCCTTGCGTTAAATGAGAAGGGAGTAGTGAAAGGTCTAGAACACCTTCCAGTGGTGAGAGAGTTTGCAGATGTATTTATGGAGGAGTTACCTAAGATGCCATCGGAGAGGGATTTGGAGTTTACCATAGACCTAAAACTGGGGACCAAACCAATAGTGAGAATGCCTTATCGTATGTTGACCCCAGAGTTACACTAGTTGAGAATGCAACTGAAGGAGTTGCTCGACCTAGGACTTATACATTTGAGTGTGTCACCATAGGGTGCAGATGTTATTTTCATATGAAATAAGGATGGGTTGTGGAGACTGTGCATTGACTACCATCAATTGAACAAATCAACAATCAAGAATCGATATCCATTGTCGAGGATTGATGATCTGTTCGATCATATGACGGGTGCGACGATGTTTTCAAAGATCGATTTGTGATCAGGGTATCACAAGTTACGGATCAAGGAGGATGACATCCCTAAGACCACCTTTAAGATGAGGTTTGGTCATTACGAGTTTACTATTTTACCATTTGGGTTGACAAAAGCCCTAGGGGTATTTATGAGTTTGATGAACAGGGTGTTCTGCGAGTGATTAGACAAGTTCATCCAAGTATTCATTGATGATACTTTGATTTACTCTCGGAGGACAGAGGAGCATGAAGAGCACTTGCGCTTGGTACTACAATGCCTGCGAGAGCACAAATTGTTTGGGAAGTTATCCAAATGTTTGTTTTATCAATCAAGGATTTACTACTTAGGGCATGTCATCTCCGACGAAGGTATCTCCATGGATCCAGCAAAGGTCAAGGCTATTATGGAATGGCCTGCACCAACGAATGTCCTAGAAGTGCGTATCTTCATGGGTTTAGCCAAATACTATCGATGGTTCGTCGAGGGATTTTTGAAGATAGGAAATCTGATCACATAATTGCAGAAGAAGAATAAGAAGCTTGTTTGGACCGAGAAATGTGCAGAAGCATTTCGGAGGCTCAAAGAGATGTTGACAACAACACCGATACTAAAGGTCCCTGACATGGATGCAGACTTCTTAGTATGCACTGACACATCCATGGAAGGCTTAGGCAGAGTCTTTATGTAAGATGGTCGAGTGATAGATTACATCTCGAGGAAAATGATAAGGCATGAGGAGAACTATGCGACGTATGATTTGTATTTGTTAGCCATTGTATATGCTTTGAAGGTTTGGAGACATTATATTGTTGGACTAAAATTTGAACTAAATATGGACCATTGTGGACTACAACACATCTTTACGCAAAGCGACTTGAAAGCGTGACAAAGACGTTGGTCGAAATTGCTTAGTGAGTACGATTTTGAGATTTCTTACATAAAAGGAATAGTGAAATGAGTGGCAAATGAATTGAGTCAGAGACCATGCATCTTTTCAGTGTTGTTTCTTCAGACGAATCTATGTGAAAACATTCTAACTTTACAGTGTGATGATGACTGGTACAAAGAGGTCGAGGATTTTATCGGACAAAAACAATGATGGTACCAAGATTTGAAGGATTTACATTTGACGACGATGGATTATTGAGGTTTAAAAATCAGATTTACATACCACCGAATGACGATTTGAGGAGTTTGATCCTAAACGAGGCTCACAGAGCAGTTACATGGTTCATCTAGGAGTCACAAATATGAGGGCAGACCTTAAACCCTTATTCTTATGGAAAGGAATGAAGGCATACATAGTCAACTATGTGACCAGATGTCTAGAATTTCAGCATGTAAAGGTTGAACATAGACATCCAGCAGGATTAATACAGCCACACGCTATTCCAGAATCGAAATGGGAGGTCATTTTGATGGATTTCATTATTTGATTGCCACTGACGGCAAGGAGACACAACTCGATTTTTGTGGTAGTCGACACTCTGACAAAGAGTGCTCATTTTATTCTTGTGTGTACGATGTATCAGGCACCTGACATAGCTAGAGATTTAATCAGTGAGATTGTGAGGCTGCATGGTGTGCCTAAGAGGATTATATCCGATCGAGGATCAGTGTTTATTGGACGATTTTGGACTAGTTTCCAAGAGGCCTTGGGAACCCAAATTAACTTTAGTACAACATATCACCCAGAGACTGAAGGGAACACTGAACGAATGAACCACACCTTGGGATACATGTATCGCATGTATGTGATGGACCAACAGAAGCATTGGGAAGAATTATTGCCACTGGTAGAATTCACTTATAACAACAGTTACCAAAGCACCATTAAGATGGGGCCTTTTGAGATCCTTTATGGGTGACCATGTCGGACGCCTCTGAGTTGGTATCATCTTGAGGATAGGGTCCTGGTGGGACTAGAAGTGATCCAAGAAATGGAATATCAAATGAAAACAATAAGACAAAGGATCAAAGAAGTGCATGATTGACAAAAGAGTTATACCGACACACACGGTGTCTACCGTGGTTACAACGTTGACGAACGAGAGATAAAATCAAGTTTGGAAAGGGAGATAAAATCTCCCCTAGGTTCGTGGGACCCTTTGAGATTGTGGAGAGGAAGGGGCTCGTGGCCTATCGACTAGCCTTTCCTGATTCTTTGAGGCGTATGCATGATGTTTTTCACATATCTATTTTGATAGATTATATTAGTGATCCTACACATGTTATTGACATGAGTTCCTTGTAGATTTCGGATGAGGGGGTGCTCACAGCTGAGCCGATACACATCCTGGATCATCTTAGTTGACAGGTACGACATCGAACAGTAGATCAGGACAAGGTCCAGTGGGACAACTATAGTCCACACTCGACGACCTGGGAGGACACATGTTAAGCCCTAAATAGTGGCTCATTACCCCTTAATGGGGGCATATTATATTATTAATTTTATTTTATTTATGTCATCTTTAGGCCATTAGTTGTAATTATACCTCCTAGTCTCCTATATATACCAAGGAGACATTTTCATTTTGAATCATCCTGTAATTGTACATTTATGTGGGCATAAGGAGGTTGCCCCCTCGAAGAGGATTATTATCTGAAATTATCTCTTTTTTAAGGTTTTGAGTACTTATTCTGAGGTTTTCTATGCTATATTTATATTTGGTTCTTAACATATGGTATCAGAGCTCAAGGTCTTGGGGTTTCGCTGCTACATTTGAGACACCTTGGAATTTTAGCTATAAATTTTTTTATACAATGTTTCAAAAAGAACTAATTGGAGGGTATTTAGTAGCTGGATCAAGGTACGTTGGGTTAAAATTTCATCTCCCGAGGCCTTATACTTTTGGAGACACAACCTGTGCAATATAGGTTTCTGGAATCTTCCTAAACTGTGCCATTGCGGAATTTTCGCTATAAAATTTTTTCTGTAATGTTTCAGACCCTGAAATCTGGAGGATATTCATAGAAATTAATAAGGTATCTATGGTAAAAATTTCAAATTCTGGGTCATCTTACATTTGTAGATACACCCTATGTAAGATAGGGTATCTGACTAGTCTCAAGAAGGTGTTCGTGGTAAAACAATCATAACTTCTTCCAAGAGTATCCAAATTGAGTGAGACTGGTTTCATTGGATAGTGGACAGTCTATAGTATTTTTGGTACGAGTTTTAGAATTTAATATCAAATATTTTGTGTGGGGCACACTATACAAGTGAGATCTCTGGAAAATGCCAAAAATCAGCAAGTTGTGGGGAATCTACCATAAATTCCACTTGGCACATCCAATTTTGATCAGACTTGTGGCATTGCAGAGAAGCAATATCAGAGAACTAAAAAAAATAAAGTTTTATACCCAAAAGGGCTGAAACTTTGGAGATACAGTAGAAGAAATATTGTCTAACAGAACCACCTCAAAATCAAAGTTCAAAAGTGATATTTGGCCAACATGCCACCCAAATAGGGAAATTCTACACCAAATAAGCCTCCAGAAAATCCTACTTGGACTCTTGATGAAGGTGAAGAAATGAATAGGGACATCAATTATTTACAAAATAAGATAGTAACAAGAGATGAACTACAAGAGATGGAAGCTAAGTTGGAGGCAAAGATGGATGGTTTCATGGAAGGATTGAAAAATTTTGTAATAGAGAGGACACCTGAAAATGAAAATGTAAACCATGAAATTCATGATGAGGACACAAGGAAGGTGAATCAAGAATGGAGAAACTCTAACTTTGGGTTGAAGACCAACCACGTTCCTAAGATCGATATGAGGAAGTTTGATGGCAAGGACCCTATCACAAGGATACTTCAGATGGAGCAATTCTTTGATCTACGTAATGTGCCACATACACAAAAGGTACGAATTGCTTCTTTATATTTAGAACCCAATAAATTTTCATGGTATAGATGGATGTTTTCTTGCAAATCACTCGTCATTTGGATAATTTTCATGAAAGAAATGATAGCACACTATGAGGATACAAGGAGCAATACCTTCTTTAGTGAATTGATAAATCTTAAGCAAAAGGGGTCAGTTACAGAGCACATTGAGAACTTCCAAAGATTGAATATAAAGGTAACAGATATTCCGGATGAGAAATTGATTGATGTATTCATAGGAACTTTAAGAGATAACATTCAACATGAGGTTCGCCTTTGGAAACCCAAATCATTGGAGAATGCATTTAGGGTGGCAAGAAATGTTGAAAGTAAAA
>JZKD02S0307144.1:187227-211427 GCA_000966675.3 Picea glauca
CAGCCATGAAACATAATGAAAGTAAAATAAGACAAGAAGAGTATTCTTTTTCTGAGTGTTTAGAGAAACGTTTAGTTAAAAGATACAATGCATAATATGTGCCAAATTCAAAACAAAATAACGCACCCATACAGAAGGTCGCTCCCCCATTTTTAAGAACCCGAAGATTTATATTTGGGAAAAGGCACCTTGCCTTTCTCAATGGAATTCAAGTTTTCTAAAAGAATCTCCTAATGCCTTTTGACTTCCTCCGGGGATTTCCCAGTAAACATAGAATCCACATTGTGCCAATGTTCAGGCGTGTCTTTTTCATACATAGCTAAAGCCTTCTCGAAGTGCTTGTTTTGTTGGGAAGTCCAGTTTGTTGCAGTATTACTGGAAGAAGGCCTTCCGGATGAAGAAGCAGGATGACCAGCCATATAACTCTTGGGTTTAGTACTGATACCTTCAAACACAAGAAGTCCAATGTAAAAGTTTAAAAAGGGACAAGAATGCTTCACCTCGTATCAACAACAGTAACATATAACAAACAGAATGGCCTGTAACATAGATTCTGTGTGAAAACACACAAATTAGATTCTCTGTAAAAACAACAAACGACCAACCTATCAAACTATCTGGGACCAAAGATACAAGCTACTAAACCCAATATAATTTTAGATAAACACCAGTGACAATTGAGAAAATCTGATACAAAAATCTGAGTAAAAGAAAAGCACAATATGCGATGTTTGTAAAAAAAGCAAAGTAAAGAACTAGAATCGAGAAACGAGGACTAAACATAGTACCCACTTCCTCCAAATGTTGAGGCGGGCAATAAAATCGTTGGAATTTAAACAAAAGAAGAGAGAGAATTGGACATAAGAGGGGCTCTGAAAGGCATTGCAATTCATGTTCCAAGCAAGAGTTGCTGGAAGAATTTTGCGTTGGACGCCACGAATGGTTGTGTCCTTAAATATAGAAGGAGCACGGGTTCTGTAATATTCAACCAGTCGTTGATTCTCTGATAGAGTACTATGGTATACAAACCACACAGTGGATTCTGAATCCAGAGAATAGGATTTCGATGTTTACTGGACAGTATAGTTCGAATCGCCGGCCAATATTCATGAAAGCCAGCAAAAAATGAAACGCGTGGACAGCTGAAACACGCGGACAGCTGAGGAAAGCCAGCAGAAAAATGAAACGCGCGGACAGAGAATGAAACGCCAGGACAGTTGAGAAAATCCGAACGTGGTAATTCCAAATATGAATCATTTAAATGTGGCAATCATATAGTGTTACAGTAATTTCTTAATATGATTAAGTAAATGTTAAAAAGTAAACAGGTTAACGGACACATTTAAAAATACAAGGAAGTTACCAAGACTAAATCACATTCATTCATTGATTTGGAAAGACGACGAAGAATATACCAGCATCTTCAATTTCCAACCCTAAGATTGAAATTTATGATTAAAAGACTGATTAATCCACCGATTCCAATAGGGGGACGCCTATCGGCGTAAAAATAATAGTACTTAAAAATTAGCTTTCAACAACGTCAACAACACCACAAAAAAAGTAAACTATGGTTTCCCACTGATATGATCATAGGTGAAATCCAATCCCTTCGCTTCGCACCAGGCTTGCGTAAGTGAGGCTCCCTTTGCCTCTCGGAAGCTTGGCCAGTAGGCAAAAGATCGGGTTGAAACAAGCAGCGATTAAAACCTTTCGAGTAGAGAGTAGAAACCCCTCCACTGCTATACCAGCCATTTCCTCCTACGTTGAGGAGGCCCCTAAATTGGCCCAACCCGACCAAAGGGTATCCTCCGAATCCTCAAATCTTCCGCCTGAACGGGGTCTGTCCCCAGCGGACCGAGCTAATGGAGATACATACCACACTAAAGATCTAGATTCAAGGCTACTACCCCACCCCATATAGATCCAGATTCTGTTGACCCATAACCAGTGCTGTTAGAGGGACCAAAACCAAAGCCAGTTCGGAAACCAGTAGAATTCTGCCCAGAAAAGAAATGGCTTGTTCTCGTAGGGATAAAAACCACTAGAAGAAAGACTTGAGGGAAGGGAAGCGACAGACTAAAGGTTAAAGACTTGAGGGAAGGGAAGCGACAGACTAAAGGTTTTTTTTCTTTGGTTGTTCATCTTACCTACCCAGTCTGGTTGATACCCTTGCACATCAGGGTCTGGGATGTTATACATTCCCTGATGACATGCTTCCCAAATAGTACGCCTGACACGCGCCCCTGTTCCGTTCCGTGTGGACCTCGACGATTGGCATCTAATTTTTCTGCACACCACCTTACTATTTCTGGACACACGTGAGTGGTAATGGAACACCCACCCCGTAATGTGCTTCCGTAGGTGAACAATGCCTATATTATATGTGTACTTTAGAGAGAGAGAAAAGTCACACACCTACACCTTGAACCTAAACTTAACACACCTAATCAGGACTGTCAATCTTATTTTGGAGGTAATATTCAAATTTTTGAATTCGAGAGAGCTAACGTGGCAAGGTCTGATTGGCCGGAAAGAGCAATAGGCCGTTGAGCTATTAATCTCCTGGAACCGTTCTAAACTTCTCTCTCTCTACGAATCCTATTCCTGTTGTTCTATTGACTTGAACTAGTTACCCGGAAACTGGTTATCTTTGAAATTTTGGACGTTTTCCTGCAAATATGCATGATTAATATTTACAATCCGCCTACTTTTTCCTAAAAAGATTTGCGGAAACAATTTATGTACTACACAATTAGCCTGCTTGAAAATCCTCCAATTTTTTGTACAAAATATATAAAATCTTTGAATATTATTTTTCTGAAAATATTTATGGCTAAGATTGACCATCTTTATAGATACATTTTGAGAATTATAAAGATTTGTCACAGTTGCTTCGTTTAATATAAAATTCTTGTAATTGTTAAAAATATGGTTCCTTAATTTTTTTTTTCCATGTGTAGCTAGTGGTATTAGATCACACAGCAAGAGTTTACAGAGATGGTGTGGCAAGCGGTGGTATCAGCTTCGGAAGTAGTGA
The DNA here is from genome assembly GCA_000966675.3 of Picea glauca. Taxonomy (NCBI): domain Eukaryota; kingdom Viridiplantae; phylum Streptophyta; class Pinopsida; order Pinales; family Pinaceae; genus Picea; species Picea glauca. The sequence continues at coordinate 190,268 of JZKD02S0307144.1, forward strand.
AAGAGAGTAAACATCAAATAGTTGAGACAGAGCATCTTATGAAAACTTTGCAAGAGCAGAAGAATGGTCTCGCTCGTCGAATATTTGCCAAAGCTCTGGAGTTGACAACACAACTCTTCTTCAATCCACCGAGAGGTTCATTCAAAGACATCCGAAGGTAAGGCATTCTCTCATCTATTCATGGAACATTTATCTCAAACCGTCAAAAATCTCTCCCTCTCTCTTTGTTTTATCTAATGACCTTTTTCAATTAGTAAAAATTTGTTGAAATTCATGGTCATCTATTTGATTTTTTGAAATTATTTTTATAGCTGCAAAATTTCCTCTCTCTTTTTTATTATGATAAATCTTCATAAGAGAACAAAAAGCTTCATAAGAGAACAAAAAGCTCTGGACACTATTTTTTCACCAAGTTTTGTATTTTGTGCTACTATGCTACCAAGAACTTTTTTTTTAAGGCTTGGCACTATATGACCACAGTCCAAGGACCTAACATTTCAGATTGGACCACATAATAGTCTCTGTTTCCGCGTGATTTAAATTCCCACGAAACCTTCCATTTACTGACGGGGATTTTATTTTCTGGGAACTGACGGGAGGTTAGTCTGTCTATTGACATATATTGAAGTTTACAAATATGATATGGGCGTTTTGAATATGATGTGGACTTGAGAATGAACAGGTCAAAGCATATTCTTATTAATCGCAATTAATTGAGGAGAGTACACAAATTTAGTTTTGATTTTTTCTGGGTAAGGGGTGGATTTGTTTTTCTTTAATATGAATTTTTATTTTTGGTTGCGTAAATTAATTTAAAAATAAAAAATAAAAAGAGTTCCATCATAATCCAATTTTTTTTATGTACGATGGAATAATAATTTTAAATTAATCTAAAATTTTGAATTCCTTAATTTTAATTTTTTTATGTAATTAATTTTATAAAAACATTATAATAAAATTAAACAATTTCTTTTTAATTTGAACAATAAATTTTAAAATTTATATTTTTAATCAAATTCACATACTAAAATTAAACAACTTTTTAATTTAAACAATAAATTTTAAAATTTATATATTCAACCAAATTCATAGACTAACTAAAATTAAACAACTTATTTTTAATTTAAATCATAAATTTTAAAAAATTATATATTCAACCAAATTTACTGACTAAAATATCATTGGAATCCTCTAAATAATGGTTTAACCCAAAATTTGTGACTTAGTCTGAATTTCATCGTGGAACAAGCAAACCCTTTGTAACATGCATATTCTCCAGGTGAGTTTGTTTTTTTTCTCTTTTGTTTTTATAAATATTTTTATCTACCTGTCAAAACGATAGTTTTACAACCTGAAGACCTTATTCAAAGGTGGCGCTACTCTTTTTTTCCTTTTGTTTCTATAAATAATTTTTATTTACCTGTCAAATTGTGGTAGTTTTATTTCTTGGTGCGATTTTTTTCCCTTCGTTTTTTCATATCCACATTTATTCAGTACATAATATCAAATAATCTACAAATTTCATATCCTTACTAAAAAATTATTTAAATAACATTTTCATTTTATTTTTTGAATGTAATTGTACATACCATTAACAATATATTACTCTCTTACATTGTTTTCATGTATTCAAATTTCCACATTGTTTTTATGTATTCAAACTTTGGCAGGTATTTGCTACCATGTAGCCTTATTTTGTATGGACAACATCCTATTGTTATCAATCAAAGACTTGTTAGTGTACACTAGTTTTTTAGATGATTATAGAGAAGTTCCTTCAATTGTTTAATATTTCAGTCTATTGATTTTTTTTAATCGTTTCTGTAATTGTTGATTGTTCATTTCATCCTTATCTATAACTCGAACTACCTTTTAACTATTATTTAAAACTTAATGTTTTTTTAGCAACAGGTTAACACTCACAATTAGAAAAGTAATAACTTACATAATTAAACCTATAGTAACAAGTTATGCAAAAATATTGGATGTAATGACATTTGGATGTAACTCATTATTTTTGTTTACTCAACTTAAAACATTAGTTAGAAAATTGAGAAGTTGACATTTGGATATGATCCATGATAAGGATGGAATTATTTACTATGATTCTTTTAAAAAATTTAAGGGTTAGTTAGGCCAATTCAATATTTATATTGTTATTACCTTTATTATGGAACAATATTGGTCGCATTATGATGTACAACCTTGTAAACGAACTATTCTTTTATGGGATTACATTGGTGTTCAGTCGCATCAAACCTGTTGCATATGTTTCTAGTTTTAAATAATAACAATTTCTTAACATAACAACCTAACCCTTTTTAATTTTTGATTTAAGACAATAAATTTTTATAGTTTCAATTCTACAAGATAGTGGATTGAGTTCTAAAGGAAGGCGATATATATTTATCTAATTTGGTTTTTGGATTATAGCTGAAACAATCCTTGTTTCCATAACAATCATTTGATTTGACAAGTGGTTTATGTTGCAGAATAAATTATTGTGTTGTATGATTGTTGTAGCTGTCTTGTTCACCTATTTCTTGAGGACGTAGGTGTAGTCTTCCTATCAGTTATCATGGTACTTAGTGCGTTGGTTTTATCTTGAGTCTCTGGTCCAAATAGGTCATGTTGCACCAGGGTTTATTGTCACACCTATCACTTAGGGACGACATGATTCCTGATGAGGGTATCATGGTGTGCCCTATTGGATAGAGGCGAAAGATCATTTGGCCAGAGTCAGTGATTTTCATGGTGGGTTTTGTTGATCATTGTAAGTTCATGTTGGTGCTTGGGTTGTGATGCCTTCATGCATTGGGTTGCATTCCATAGAGGTTCTAGTTACTGGTTTTCAGGTTCGTTGTGTCGGTATGGTGATGTTTCCTTGTAGCTTGTAGGCATTGTCGTGTTTGTGTCGGGCGGGTAGTTATTTCTCTTTGTATTTGATTTCTGCATGTTTCGACGAGTTGCATGATGTGCTAAGTAGGTTGAGTCGTTTCTAAAAACAATACGCTAGAAATAAAAACAATACGCTAGAAATAGTAAAAGAATAATTAAATAATAAATCACAAATTGATACAACTTACCTCATAGAAGAAAAGAGGCTAGGAACAATAATTGATCACAAAGATAGGTTGATATGTGTGAAAGTAAGTTGTAATGACCATAAATATAGCATACTTAGTAAATATCTGAGATTAAAGGGTCAAGAATATTTATAAATGAAGACCTCATTCCCGAAGACCAAGCTGAATTAAGGAAGGAAGTTCAAAAGGTAAAAGAAGCTAGGAAAGAAGGAAAATGGGAAATAATTAGAAATAAAAAAGCTATTGTTATGGATAGAGACGAGAAGGATAATAATAAATAGGAATTTGGGACACTCGGGATCCTTTTTTGGAACTGTCATGGATTTCCATGACATAGAGGTCCTATGATAAGTTGGATCCCGAGTGATATTGATATTATTTGTCTAGTTGAAACTTATGAGCATGAAGAGTCTAAGGTCCCTAACATATAAGGATTTGTCTTGTGGTTTGCATGGAACAAAAAATCCCACCGTAGAGGGATAAAAGGCATAGATTATTATATTAGAAAGAGAATTTCTCCTCACATTCATCTTCATAAGATTGACCCTCTCAATCAGTACATTTGGATAGAAATTTTAGACACCAATGCTAAGAAGATGTATATAGAAATTTGTTATTTTCCACCTATTAATTCTACTTTTTATAAGAAAAATAATATAGATAACAATTGCCCCTATAATAATTTAGAACAATATATTTATAGTTTGAAAAATGAAGGTAATATTCTCTTGCTATGATACGTTAAAGCTAGGACTGCAACTAAAAATATATACTCTTTTAAGTATTGATTCCAATCATAATTATTTATGGATGATTATGAACTTGTTTTATCTAATACCTACCAAAGAAGTGTTGAAGACCTAATTGCAAGTTTGTTTGACACTGAGTTGGTCAAGCTCTGCAACTCTCAAGACCTAATAAGTTTCAATGGAGTAATTAAGTGGCCAAACTCCAACCAGATGACTTGTATTCATGGGCAAGATAGTAGTCTTGTGGATTATGTGATATCTAATATCACTGTTTCCAACCAAATATAAACTTTTGACCCTTTAAATGACCATGAGCCTAACTCTAATCATAAACCTTTAACCCTAAGTTTAAACTTTTCCATGCATAAGAGAGTCATTGAAGATAATTCTAATAATCAAAGGAATTTGTGCTTTGACGAAAGTAAAGTTGACATTTTCTTAAAGGATTTAAATAGTAAATTAAATATCCTAACTTATAAGGACAACATTGAAGAACTCTATCATAATTTTACAACTACCCTTTCCACTTCTATTAACAAGTTATCATTCGAGGTGTCCTATAAAAAGAATAATAGAATGACCAACCCTTGGTATAATAAATAATGTAAAATTGATAGGAAATCCATTAGCGATGCTTCTAATGAGTCCTTAAAACTCAGTAAGATAAATACATACAAATCCCTAATTAAAAGGAAAAAAAGGCACGGTATCAATAAACGGAAAGAGAAACTTTCACAACTATATAAGTTGGATCCTAAGAAGTTCTAGAGCCTAAACCTAAATACTAAAGAAAATAGTAGGATTCCTTGAAGGGACTGGAATTCTTACCTTAAAAGTCTTTACGAGTTCCCTAATGCCATGGACACCATTTCTATTGTCCCTACAATGGAAGATTTTTTTTCTTTAGATGACATAGAGTTTGAGGTTAAGTGGCTTGAAAATGGGAAAGCTAAGGAAATTGAAGGCTACAAAACTGAAATTTTTAAAATCGGAGGGCCAATCCGTATCCCTGACATACACAAGATCTTCAATTTAGTAGTCATGCAGGGCTTCCCTAAACCCTGTATGTAAAGCGTCATTGTTCCTATTTTTAAAAATGGGGATATAAACATTCTCTCTAATTATAGGGCCATTATGATTAGCCCGGTTTTAGCGAAGATTTATGGACTTGTTTTGGAATAGAAGATTAGCCTTTGGCTAGAAAGTCACGGTAAAATATATAAAGGCTAGGCTAGGTTTAGGAGATAGAATTCAACCGTGGACCATATTTTTACCTTTATGATCATTTCAAAAGAGTTCCACAATAATAAAACCAATCTTTTTTGTTTTTTTGTTGACTTTAGAAAATATTTTGACATGGTTCCTAGGAAAAAACTTTGGAATAGGTTGGAAGAGATAAAAGTGCCTCTTAAGTTAAGGGATGCTACAATAAGGATGTATGAGTATGTTATTGCTAAGTTTAAAAACATTGAGGACCGGTCAAAAGAGATTAATTGCAATATTGGAGTCAAACAAGGTTGTCCCTTGTCCCCTACCCCTTTTGGCATATACATTGACAAGTTACAAGATTGCTAGAAAAAACTAGGTTTTGTCAGCCCTACTCTCACTTGTATAGTCATCAATATTCTTTTTTATGCCTATGGTATAGCTCTTATGGTAAGGAGTCCCCATGATATTGAAAACCAACTAAGAATACTCAAGGATTTTTTCTCCAATATGGGTATGACTGTTAATACTCATAAGAATAAGGTCATGATTATTAAATACAATAATATCCCTTATGATACCTTTATATATGAAAACAACAACTTGGAGGAAGCGACTTCATACAAATATCTTGGAATTGATATTCACCACAAACTCAATTGGAATTATAGCATTGAGAAAATGATTATTGGGGGATGGAAAGCTTACTATGGGCTTCAAAACAATTGTAAATTAGCTGATCTTTGGAGTTGGGATAAGAAGAAACTCCTCTTTGAGACTCTTGTTACACCTATTATTCTTTAGGGATGTGAAGTCTGGGGCTGTGGTATATTTCATGAATCCTGGAGAAATATAGAGAAAATGTTGATTAATTGGGCTGGTTTTCATTGATGTCGACCCTTGAAGAAAGTCCAGTAGAGAATTCCTGTAGCATAAAGGTTTGGGTAATTGACTTAAGTTTGTTTGATGTATAATGGTATGAGTTTTGATATATTTGTAGGTAATACTATTCTATAAGGATAGTACATGTCATTCCATTTCCAATGGTATGTGGAACGTCACATAACTCCTCATGGTTTGAGAGTTATGGCCTTATGAAGTTGAAGGACCCTCATATGATTGGCTTGAAACCCCAAAAGGTCAAAGAAGTCAAATTGCTTGCAAAGAATAAATTATTTAAATAATAAATTGAAGTGGTCAAGTGGCTATTGGATACATGGACAAGTGGAAAATTGGGAAAATTTTGACATAGGTGACTATATGGACAAAGTGTCTATGTGGACAAAGTGGCCTAGAATATGCTTCTAAGGAAGCTACTTAGAGAGTATAAATAAGAGGAACGGCTTTGTCATTTTAATTACATTGGAGCATATTGAATATCTACAGGTGAATGAGGTAAACAAAGGATATCTAAGTCAAATTTCAGAGGGAAGGTGAAGTAAAGAAGGCCGTAATTCAAGGGAGAATAAATTTTTTTGATGATGCTTTCTAAGGTATGTTATTTACAGGTCATCTCACCATTTTCGCAATAAATTTTTTTATAGAATGATTCAAACCGTGAAATTGGGAGGCCATTGAGAAAACATATCCAAGTAGTTGTGGTATGAATTTTAGTGTGTGGGTCATTTTATTTTTGGAGTTACACTCCATTGAAAATAGGGTTTCTGGCTAGTCCTTAAACTAGTCTAAAACATGTGTTTCAGGTAAAAACGTCATAACTTCTTCATAACAGATCCAAATTCAGTAAGACCAAATGTGTTGATTATAGTATAGTTGGTAGTATTCTATGTAAAATTTTCATATCCATACAACAAATATTTTGTGTGGGGCATGCTCTATAAGTTCTCTCTCTAGAATAATCCAGAATTCAAGAAGGTATACCATTTTTGCTATAACTCCTTTTCTGAGAGGTTCCAAGTAGTGACACATGGAGTAATTGCATAAAACACACTGAAGAACACTGTGTATTATTTTCATATATTTATTGATTACATGTACATAGTTATGATTATTTCAAGTTAGGGTTGTTGGCTAATCCAAAACTAGTCATGTGAGACTAAAGTAAAGTTTGATAAAAATGTTAGTATTTTGTTGTTAAATTTAAGGAAGGTTTGGAGGTTGAGGTATATGTTGGTCCATGGTTTATTCACCTGTTTATGGTACATGTTGATTACAGGTTGAGGTAAAGTTTGATGCATGGTTGATACATGGTTCAGGTTATTGGTACAGGTTGTTTGGTGCAGTTTTATTAGTACAGGTTTACAACAATATATCTCACAATGATAGTGTGACAGTGGTTTCATCATTCTACTTATACGTCAGGTCGGTTGGATGGGGTAAGGATAGGTGGTTGTAGCCACCTTTCGGCTGTAGCCGTAAAATATAGGGGGTTGTAGCCTCCTTCTGGTCGTAGCCAGAGAATTGGGGAGTTGGAGCTTCCCTCAATTTGTAGCTTGGGAAACTTGGGCGTTGGAGCCTCCTTCCAGTTGCAACTAGAAAAAAAAAGGAATTTGGTGCTTCCAATGAATGTAATTCTTCAAGACATATAAGAAAAATCATTTTGTGGTTTTCTCCCGCTTTGGGTTTCCATGTAAAAAAACCGGTGTACTATGTATGTGTATGATTGTTCATTTGTTCATTTTTTCATTTACTCTGCAAATGTTGGATGATAATGCTACATTGATATAACACTTTTATTATATTTAAAAAGTATTACATTGCTCTATTACTGATTCACCCCTCTGTTAGTAATAAAAAAATTGGTATCAGAGCGACGTTCCTTCAGAAATCAGTTTAACCACTGAAAGGTAGATCATGGAGAGAAAAAACATGTATAAAAATGGAATACCATAGTTTTATGGACATAAGTATGTCTTTTGGAGCATAAGGATGAATACATATATAAAGGCACATCGATTTGAAATTTGGAAATCAATTGTAGATGGATACACAACACCAGCAGTTCTGCCGACAAATGACAAAGCTATGAAACTCGGTCAGAATAATTCCAAAGCCACAAATGCACTTCTGAATGGTCTTGGAGAATTGGTATTCATCAAAGTTACACATTGTAAATTCGCTAAAGAGATTTGGGACAAACTTCGAAATATTTTTGAAGGAGATTCAAAAGTCAAAGCAACAAAGCTTCAAACTTACAGAGGTCATTTCGAACAACTAAAGATGAAGGAAGATCAGAACATTGCAGCTTACTTTTTATGAGTCGATGAAACAGTATATGTAATCTTTGGGTTGGGAGAATAAATCAAATAATATATAATTGTTCAAAAGGTACTAAGATATTTTCCTATGAGATTTGACCCTAAGATATCAGCACTAAAAGAAAGAGCAGATCTAAACTCAATAAGCATTGACGAAATCTTCACAACATATGAAATGAGAACTGAACAAGAAAATCCAGATATAAAATAAGCAACCTTCAACGTATCCAAAAGGCCAAAGAAAAAGGTAAAGAAAAAAGAAAAATAACATAGCAACAAAAATGATGTCTCGAAAGATGATGAAGAAGCAACCAACTTTCTCAGAAGATTGAACAAGAGAACCAACGACAGGTATAGAGGTAAGATTCCTTTGATTTTTTTTAATTGTGATGGTATTGGTCATTTTGATAACAAATGTCCTCATAAGAAAATTAGAAATGATGAAGGTTACTCAAATAGAAAACAAACATATAAAGGAAAAAGAACCACAGAGAAATTTTTCAAGAAAAGATTTTGCACCAAAGAAGACATTTCATCATCAAATGAAGATGAATCCAATGATAGTGAGACAGAAAGAGTTTTATTCATGGAAGTAGAAGACTCTGATAAAGAAGACTCTCAAGAAGAATATGAAGAGGCGGAAGAAGAATATGAAGAGGCATAAGTTGACTACCAAGAAGAATTAGTGTGTGCCATAAACGTTATCAGAAGATAAAGAAGAAAAAAAAGAAACTACAAGTGGAACTAGACAAGACAGAAGACACTTAGGAACTAGAACAAATGATCACAAACTTGAAGGTTCAAATTGAAGAAGATAAAATAATTGAAGCAAAACTCAAAGAACAACTAGAAGGAAGAGACAAGATCATTAGAAATTTGGAAGTAGAAATTATCACATTAAGAAAGGAACTTCAAAAGAAAACTATGCAGAACAATTCATAATTTTTGAATGACATTATCAACAGTAAAAAACCTCATCATGACAAGTCTGGACTTGGATACAATCAGACAGAAAAGGTATCAAGATCCAAAACAACCAAACAAGAAACATATCCAAAAATCTGTGCAGGAACAATAAAAGGGGATAGGAAGGTCTACAAACAAAATTACAGAGACACTCCTCCACTGAGAAGATTCATATTTCAGAATCAATGACTGACAAAAACAGATAGGCCTCAAGAAGAAGAAGGATTCATAAGAGTACCTCCTTTCAGAAGATCTTCAACTCCCAGATATCAAAATATATTTTTTGGTTTATGTTATGCATGTAATAATTTTGTACATAAAGCTGTTAATTGTAGAGCTAACAACATAAACATAAACAACTTTGAAAGTCATACAAAAAAGGGTTATCCAAGAAGGCCTAGTGAAACACAGAGAAGAAGTTACAACAGGTTTGAATCTTTGAGCACTGCAGTGGAATGATACAAATGTAACAACTTTGGACACATGGCCAAAGATTTCAGAATGACGGTCCCTCCTAGAGAACCACAACATAATAAAAATAGTCACAAAAATGAACCTCATAAAAGAACATGGATAAGAAAGTTGAATCAGTATAGCAATGAAGAATGTACACTTTCTCTACAAGCTAAGGAGAAGAAACGTGGTTGGTATGTTGACAGTGGTTCTTCAAAACACATGACAGGTGATAGAAATAAGTTTCTTACATTAAGAAAGGAAAGAGATGGATCAATCTCCTTCAGAAATGATGATTCAACTAAAATCATTGGAAAAGGCACAGTCAGAATTGGGAACAAGAATACCAAGGCAGAAAATGTTCTACTAGTAGAAGATATGAAACATAATATTCTAAGTGTGAGTCAAATGTTTTAAAAAGGTCATAAAGTTACTTTCGATTCACAAAAGTGCGAACTTCAAGTAACATATATGTATTAAGTGAAATTGGAAATCAAAAGTGTTTCCTAGGAAAGGAAGATGAAAGTTGGCTATGTCACAAAAGAATGGGTCACATACATTTTAATAACCTTGTCAAATTCAACAAAAGAGAAGCAGTTAGAGAAACGCCCGAGATCATGAAACCCACCAACACTTTATGCAAGCATTGTCAACAAGGAAAGCAAACAAAGACCATGTTTAAATCAAAAGAATATTCAATGACAAGACCACTAGAAATTGTGCATACTGATCTAGTTGGACCAACTACAACAAAGGCTTTAAAAGGTGAGAAATACTTTATGTTATTATTTGATGATTATACAAGAATGACTGCAGTTTTCTTTCTTAGGAATAAGTCAAAAGCTTTTGAAAACTTCAAGGTCTACAAGGAAATGCTTGAAAATGAAATGGATTTAAAAATCAAATGCTTGATATCTGAAAATGGAGGAGAGTTCACTTCAGAGGTATTTATGGACTACTGCAACAGGCATGGAATAAAAATACAATTCTTCATTGCTAGGACACCTCAATAGAATGGAGTTATTGAAAGAAAAAACATGACAATACAGGAAATGGCTCGAACAATGCTAATGGATTCCAAATTGACATATATATTTTGTACACATGCAGTGCATACAACAGTTCACATTCAAAATAGAGTAATGCTCAGAAACAACACTGACAAAACTCCCTATGAGCTATGGAAAGGAAGACCATCAAATGTGGAGCACTTTAGAGTTTTTGGAAGCAAATGCTACATCAAAAGAGAAGATGGCAGAATGAGAAAGTTTGAATGTCGTGTGGACAAAGTATTACTTGTTGGTTACTCAAGTACAATGAAAGCATACAAGTGTTACAACTTCAGATTGAACAAAGTTGTGGAAAGCATCAATGTAACAATTGATGAAACAGGTAGACAAGAATTAATGGAAGAAGAAAATGAATCAATGGAACAGATTTACGAAGAAGAAGCAGAAGATGAAAAAGAAGTAGAAGGGGAATATGAAGAGGATTCAATAGAAGCAAAAGAGAAAGTTCAGCGAGTGCCTCCAAAGACACCTAGTAGACAAGTAAAGAAGAATCATCCTTCATATCAGATTATCATAAACAAAGATGCAAGAGTTGAGACTAGAAGAAGAATCCGTTCACCGGAACAAATGCACCTAGCACTCGCATCTATGATTGAACCAACCTTTTTTGAAGAGGCTAGTAAGGATGAATTTTGGAATAAGGCCATGGATGAAGAATTGGATCAAATAAAAAAAATGGCAATTGGGAATTGGTTCCAAAACCAAAGGATAAGAATGTGATTGACACAAAGTGGGTATACAAGAATAAATTGAATGAAGATGGACATGTTACAAGGAACAAAGCTAGATTGGTATGTAAAGGATATGCACAGGTTGAAGGAATCGAATTTGAAGAGACATTTTCTCCAGTTGCCAGAATGGAAGAAATCCAATTTTTTTTAGCTTATGCATGCTCCAAAAATATTGAACTGTATCAGATGGATGTAAAATCATCTTTTTTGAATGCAGAACTTGAAGAATAAGTATACATTGAACAACTAAAATGATTTCAGTTGTCAGAGAACACATATTATGTGTGTAAATCAAATAAGGCCATGTATGGTCTAAAATAGGCTCCTGGAGCATGGTACTCTATACTGGATAAATATTTACAACAGGCAAGGTTCATAAAAGGAAGTGCAGACAACAACCTATACATCAAGTTAACTCAATGTAGTATTTTATTAATTGAAGTTTATGTTGATGATATTATTTTTGGAAGTACTCATGACAGGTTAAGCCAAAAATTTGTAAAGGACATGCGGAATGACTTTGAAATGTCATTACTTGGAGAACTGTCCTTCTTTTTGGGTCTTCAGATATGTCAAAGAAACCAAGAAATTTTTATTTCTCAAACGAAGCATATCAGAGAAATAATAAAGAGGTTTAGAATGGAAGATTGCAAACCAGTTATCACTCCCATGCAAACCAGTTGCAACTTGAGTAAATATGGTGATTCAAAGTCTACAGATCAGAGGAAATACAAGTCAATGATTGGTATCCTACTATATGTGACATAATCCATACCAGATATAATGCAGAAAATTGGACAGGTGGCATGATTTCAAGAAGCACCAAAGGAATCACATGTATTAGCAGCGAAGAGGATTTTCAGATATCTCAAAGGAACATAAGAGTTTGGATTATAGTATCCAAAAGGAAATGATCTATCACTTATTGCCTAAACAGATGCAGATTGGGCAGGTTGCATTGATGACCGACGAAGCACCAGTGGAGCAGATTTCTACTTGGGTAAGTTTTTAATATCATGGCTAAGAAAGATACAATCATCAATATCTTTATCTATAATCGAGGCATAGTATATTGCAGCAGAAACATGTTGTACATAGGTTCTATGGATGAAAAAAACTCTGACATATATACATGTTGAGTATGATGAGTCCATTCCAATCTATTGTGATAATACAAGTGCCATCAATATCTGAAAGAACGCGGTGATGCACTCCAAGATGAAGAACATTCCAATAAAGTATCACTTTCTATGAGAACAGGTTGTCGAGAAGAACATCAGAGTTGAATATGTGGGCATAAATGAACAACTGGCAGACATCTTTACAACACCACTTCCAAAAGAATCCTTTGAGTATTTTCGCTAGAGAATTGGAGCAATTTATACTCCAAAATGAATTATTTTGAATGCTTATCTTATATGTCTTAAATTTACATGAGGAAGAACCATAAAGAGGACAGTTCAGGTTGGAATATCAGTTTCAGGAAGATTTCAGTCCGGGGGAGTATGCCCAAGGATAGTTCAGTTAGGGGGAGCAGTCGCAAATGGAAATATATCTTTTCCATTTAAGACAAAGGGGGAGATATTGATCAGATGCAAAGGTAAATGCTTGGAGAAAGAGAACGGAGGCATGGTTCCAGGGGGAGCGATGTTCCACGGGGAGCATGAGTGATATGATTTCAGTATTGCATCAGAGTGTTTCCATCCATGCCAAAGGGGGAGATTGTTGATTAATTTGTTTTGTTGTCATTGATGTCTACCCTTGAAGAAATTCTGGTAGCACAAAGGTTTGGGGAATGGACCCAAGTTTGTTTGATGTATAATGGTATGAGTTTTTATATATTTGTAGGTACGACTATTCTAGATGGATAATACATGTTATGTCATTTCTGGTTGTATGTGGAACGTCACATAACTCCTTGCGGTTTGAGGGTTATGGCCTTGTGAAGTTGAAGGACTCTCATATGATTGGCTTGAAACCCCAAAAGGTCAAAGAAGTCAAAGTGCTAGCAAAGAAGAAATTAATAAAATAATAAAGTGAAGTGGTCAAGTGGCTATTGGATACATTGACAAGTGTCAAATTGGGCAAAGTTGGACATAGGTGACTATGTGGACAATGTGGCCTAGAAGATGCTTCTAAGGAAGCTACTTGGAGAGTATAAATAAGAGGCAAGGCTCTCTCATTTTAATTAAACTTGAGCATGTTGAATAAATACAGGTGAATTAGGTAAGCAAAGGATATCTAAGCCAAATTTGAGAGGCAAGGTGAAGTAAAGAAGGCCAAAATTCAAGGGAGGATAAATTCTTTTGATGATGCTTTCCAAGGTATGTTATTTGCAGGTCATCTCACCATTTTCGCAGTAAATTTTTTTGTAGAATGATTCAGACCGTGAAATTGGGAGGCCATTGATAAAACATATCCAAGTAGTTGTAGTACAAATTTAATCTTATGGGTCATTGTATTTTTGGATTTACACGCCGTGGAAAATAAGGTTTGTGGCTAGTTCTGAAACTAGTCTAAAATAGGTGTTTCAGGTAAAAACGTTATCACTTATTCATAATATATCAAAATTCGGTAATACCAAATGTGTTGGTTAGAGTACAGTCTATAGTATGTTGTGTAAAATTTTCATATCCATACAACAAATATTCTACGTGGGGCACGCTCTACAAGTTCGCTCTCTAGAATAAGACAGGATTCAACAAGCTATGTCATTTTTGCTATAACTCCTTTTTCTGAGAGGTTCCAAGTAGTGACACCTAGAGGAATTTCATAAAACACACTAAAGAACATTATGTACTATTTTCATATTTTTATTCATTACAGATACATATTTATTATTATTTCAAGTTAGGGTTGTTGGCTAATCCAAAACTAGTCATGTGAGACTAAATTAAATTTTGATGAAAATGCTAGTCTCTTGTTGTTAAAGTTAAGGAAGGTTTGCAGGTTGAGGTACAATTTGGTGCATGGTTTATGCCCTTTTATGGTACAGGTTGATTATAGGTTGAGGTATAGGTTGATGCATGGTTGATACATGGTTCAGGTTATTGGTATAGGTTGTTTGGTGCAGGTTTATTGGTACAGGTTTATAACAGTATATATCACAATGATAGTGTGATATTGGTTCCATCATTCTACTTATACACCATTTCAGTTGGACGGAGAAAGAAAAAGTGGTTGTATCCAAATTTCATTTGTATCCGGAGAACACAAGGGGTTGTAGCCTCCTTCTGGTTGTAGGCAGAGAATCGGGGAGTTGGAGATTCCCTCAGGTTGTAGCATGAGAAACTAAGGGGTTGGAGCCTCCTTCCAGTTGCAGCTGGAAAACAAAGGAAGTTGGTGCTTCCAATTAATGTAATTCTTCAAGACATATAAGAAAAAACATTCCATGGTTTTCTCCCTCTTCAGGTTTCCACGTAAAAACACTAGTGTATTGTGTATGTGTATGATTGTTCATTTGTTCATTGTTTATTTACTCCACATATATCGGATGATAATGCTACATTGATATAACACTTGCATTATATGGTTAAAAAGGATTATATTTCTCTATTACTGATTCACCCCCCCTCTCGATAATCCAATAAAAAATACAAAAGAATTTTCTAACCTATAATCTCAAAATTAAAGTAAATACGCCCTATCCCATCCTCCTCTTAGAAACAAGCCTCTTCCCCATTGAGAGAATGGGTATGACTAGATACGTAATGTATAAGAACAAGTTAAACAACATGGAAGACAAGAGGCTTCCTAAAATTGCTTCAAAATTGAGTCATAACCACCATCAACTCAAGCGAGAATGGCATAAAGATGCTCAGTCTTGGATAAAATATTGGGGGATCATGGAAGACACCATTTTGCAGAATAAAGATACTATTAAAAAAAATGTGAAATCAAAATTTAAGAAGAAATGTGGTGTGGTAAAGAGTTAGAGGAAAAAAGAAAATTAAGGTATTATAAGGATGTAATCAACCCTAATCTAGAATATAAAAATTATCTATCTATTTTGCCAAGCGTAAAGAAAAAAATAAGCATTGCTAAGATAAGAACAAATTCTCATGAGCTCCATAGTGAAAAAAATAAGCATTTCTAAGATAAGAACAAATTCCTAAAATGACATGGGATAAAAGAGTTTGTCACCTTTGTGACACTAAGAAAGTTGAATATGAAAATCACTCTCTCTTAGATTGTCGAGCCTATACCCATATTAGATCTCATTTTCAAAATATTTGTCACACTACCAACCTTCCTAACCTCTTAACTCAACAAAAGTATGGTGATCTTGGGAAGCCTCTCTTAATGTTTTTCGAGTAAAGAAACAAAATTCTAAAGAATCACAAGTAATCACTTACCCTCTTAAGATATGATATATCAATTTGGTCTTAGTTGACGTTAATCATCATCATCATCATCAATAACATAAAAAACATGCAAAACAATATCTAATTTAATAAAATTTAAAATTCATTAACTAAAAAGTAGATATAAAACATTGAACAAGAGAACCATCTTTATGGGAGGTAAATAATTTTGTACAATTTGTCAAAATGGTGCCAAATAAAAAATAATAGACTAAAGAAAGTACTTTTGTTATTATTAGGTTAAAATTAAAAAAAAAAAAAAAACTAATAAGTTTGAAATACTAGGTATAGTGAAACTTAATTAGAACAAAGAATACCCAGAACATAGATACATAATGACACACAATAATCACCAACTGTGTGTAGACCTTATAATTTACTCCATTCCTTAGAATTTTTTGCTCATAAGCTCAACAACAAGTCACCCTCGAATTAGGGCTAAGGCTCCACTTGGGAAAAAGAATTCTTGACCACACTAAGGTCTCTCAAACAACAACAATGCTCAGACTCAAGTGCCAAATTCTAGTATACAACCTACAACCTCTCATTCCCGACATGCCTGTCCCACCCAAGGAAGGGTGCCCCTTCTTTGCTCAACAATACTTTAGTTTCCCCACTTCCCTTTTACACTTTAGCAGCATGAAAAACAAGAAAACTTAGAGCCTTGTAGCTATAGATTGGCACCTTGGAAATCCAATTCCATGTAGTTCTCTCACCTAGAGAGAATGTTATTAGGCCTGCCAACCTACTTATTCAATAGCTCATGGGCCTGACAATCCATCTCTTCTTCTTAATTACTAGAAAACAACCCCAAATATTCTTGAATGCACGTATGGAGATGGAAAGAACGTATGGATGCTATAAGAGGAGTGATGGTATGAACGATGGTGAGAATGATAGTTAATATGGTAAATTACACTAAGTGTTCCCCAATATATTTGCATGTTCATAAATTGACACTTGCCACCTTATGAGCCCCGTTTTAACCCATTTGGTGATTTTTTCCCATCCTAGGATAAAACCATATCCCATGCCTTTTGAAATTAGAAAATATTTTAATAATATTTCCTTGGCTTAGTCCCCCATGGCTTAACCCACTTCCTAGACTCTATGATACCCATAAATTTCAAATTTAAAACATATTATTTTATTTTTATTCTTTTTTTATTAGCACATTATTGATCCTAGTGATCAAACTCAAACTTATTCTTTTACTTGCTATTTTAATAAAAAAAAAAGAGGAAACACGTGTGAAGTAGGAATGCTAGATGAGAAAATCCATGGATCCAAAGAGAACTACCAAGTGAAAGAGAACTATCAGGTGACAGCAGAAGGGGGACAAGTGGTAAAGATATGTTGAGTTAACTCAATAGAAGTGAGACAAGATCTCAGGTTTTTAGGAACATTAGTAAAAATAAAATTGAGAGGTGGTCAATAAGAAAAAAACAAAATTGATAGGTGGTCAATGAGAAGAAGGCTCGTACAAGTGTCAAATACCTAGGGAAATATTATAAAATAAAAGAGTAAAAGGACAACGGGACACCATTATTAATCAGGTGTGAAATGTGAGAAATATTATTATGGCACAAAGATCTTCAGACAAAACTTATAACCCTACGCACTGCAGGAAGTGGCTTGGTTAGTTAGTTTGTTGGATCATATTTAGCTCGGGGGTGACAGAGTGAGAATATTTGGCACCTCTGAACTAAGTTTGGGACAATTAACATAAAAAGATAGTAATTGGTACATATTTATAACAAGATTATAACAAAAACTAGCCTGATAAGAGGTTCCAATTTTTTTTTTTTTTAATGAGAAGGAAGCTAGGAAATATCATGAAAGCAGGTTAAGTACAGGCTCAAAGCCTTTTCAAGACCATAAAATGAACAAGTAATGAAATTTCCATTAAGAAATAGGTAATAGAACTACATTCATGTCGACTCGACTTTGTAATATAACAAAAGAAAAAGCATTTTTAACATGCATGGGGAAGAACCCCGTCTCAATTAAACTGCATACACTTATACGCAGCCAAAATTTGGTAATATCCATACACACAATAAATTACTTCCTTTTTCTTTAATTAGACCATAATGGGGTCGACAAACCTATGCTAGGTAACTGAGTAACTAATATCAGAGCCAAACAATAGTATTAAACCTTCATTGATAGCTAGAATCTGTTATGGAAACCAAGTTACCTTTCAAAGGTTGAGTGCCCTGGAAGACGAGCCATAGACAACACCTTTCAACAAGAGTTGCAAACACAAAATATAGTATAGCACCTTGGGAAAATATTTATCATAGTTAGGAAGGGGACTTTAAAATTAAACGTTACTTACAAGGTTTTTGAATGGTTGGTTGGAGTAAAAACCCTGCGATTTTGGCTAAGCACTACCGACATTAACACACAAAATTGTTACATAAGGAAACCTTTACAAATATAATTGAATAATTAGGGTAGGAGCTTACCAGAAACAAATCGACCTCGCAATGAAACTCCTGCAGTAGAACGAATTGACCAGTCAGAACCCACATTTTATCTTTTTGATGGGTACCCTCATAAGCCTCAAGGGCCTATCATGAGTCAAGTATCCAAAAATGAAAACTACCCTAGCAAAAGAAAACTACCTTAGAAAAATATAACCAAGGATATCACGACCATTATCGGAACGTAGCAGAAGTCTCCAAACCCAAAACTTATGCCAAGGTCACAATAACAACAACCATTGAATATCAACATAGTAAAGGAAATGTCCACAGAACCTTTATAACTTCAATAAGAAAATACCTTTGACAAGGTTATGAAATGGAAGTAGTAACAGAAAACAAGACAAAGATAGAGACTTTAACTGGGGTTACGCTCAGGCTCCCGAGAACAGAGAAAAACATGAGCAAAGAAAAAACCAACAAAGGAAGAATGTACGCAAAGGTAGTAAGCTACATAGAAACCCCAAGCATCGAATAACAGAAACTAAAGACCAAGGAATGAAACCCTAAGCCATCTAAATCAAACTCGAAGGATCCCTCGAATTCCGCTGGAAGTTTCCCAAACAAAAAAGTGAAAGAACGAAATCAACGCAGGGTGGTCGAAACTTACCTCCCATCTCTCATTCCAAGAAGTCACACTTGGCACACATAAAGATTTCCATGATAGGTTTGGGACAAGTGTGTAATTAAGAACACAAGGAGCATCAAGTACAAACTTAATAACTGTCAACCAGTCAAGTATTATCCTTTAAATCATGACTAATGCTGACTAATCCAAACATAATTGCAATAAAATTAGTAGTTTAATCCTTTTACTTATTTTTTCCAGACATGAACGGTCCGGACAAGTCACCATTAAAATTACAACGACATAATAATGAAGTGTATTAATCCACCAACTTAGGTGATAACAAGTAAAGATCGCAACGGGGGTGCCCTTAGATTAATCAATGGAAGTTGTCAATGCAAGACTTATACTATGGATTTGTAATATGAAAAAAAACCTTTCCACATATATTATAACATAGATTTAAGTTGCACCATAAAAACTATATCTTAGGAAAAGCAAGCCTTATACTATTGCACATGGAAATGTTATACTATTAAGGTAAAAAGAATTCAAGGAGATGTCTTATTAATGAGATTTAGATAATAGAGTAATACTCTTACTTAGTTGAAATTAAAAATGTAAAAAGAATTCAAGGAGATGTCTTATTAATGAGATTTAGATAATAGAGTAATACTCTTACTTAGTTGAAATTAAAAATTGTTGTATAAAAAAAAATTATGCGTATGTGACAGACTCTTAGCCCCTTATACTCTTTTATTTGTTGGTTTACACCCAAGGATGTTTTTCATTAATATTTGTATGTGTGATTACATTTTCGATGATGAACACACTAGCCTTTTAATATATATGATATCTGGCCTAATCACACAGGCACTTTGGCCTCAAAATACATATATAAAAGACATGTTAGCCCAAAATATCCTTTCTCACCATCCTATATGTACATTTGTATTTACATTACAATTGGGGTTCGAACTAGGGGTATCATAAGAATAAATTTCATCTTGGGAAGTATCATGCTAAATTGTCTAGCCATGCAGGATTTTACATGACCTTGGCACTATTCAACATACACCAACCATTTTATGGACTGACAATTAGTTAGCAATAAAGATGGCTAAAAATCCATTATTTCATTCAAAGACTAAGCATGTTGACACCAAGTATGACCATTGATCAACATTGAGATCATCAAGCCACAATATTATCCATTTGAAGATCAAACTTCAAATATATTTACCAAGCCTCGTGGTAGAATAATGTTGAGTAAGATTAGAGATAAAATTGGTATTTTTAAATAAGAACCTTCAGACTAAATGGGGGATGTTAGCCTCATAATCCTAAAGTTCTATAGTTTTATTTTTCCATTTTAAATATTTTTAGAAATTAATTTAGTCTTAGTTTGTTAAGATAATGACAACTAGATTCTATGTAAATGACACCTATCATACTCAGGTGAATATGTGAATGGTTATTCTCCTAAAATCTAGTTTAGAGTTTAACTATATAAACTAACTTTTAAGTGAAGTTAAGGATTTTATTTGTTAAATATGTTTTCTTATTGGTACCCACTCATTGATAATGTTGTTTGTTTGACGTAACATTTGAAGAAACCTAGGGAAAAAATGCTTGGGAGAAAGCGTGAAAGTTCTATAGGGAAAGATGAAAGTAAATGTTTTTTTTCATAATATGAAGAGGGTTTTGACATTGGAGTATGACTCAAAATATTATAATAAAGGGCTTTAACTAGATAAAATATGAACATGTTAAAATAGACGGCTTTAACCAGATAAAATATGAACATGTTAAAATAGACGGATTTAACTAGATAAAATATCAACATATTAAAAGGTCAAGTAAATACCAATTACAAATAATACTTAATGTTGTTTCTATAAAGAAAATTTAAATAATTTTGATTTGATAAATAAATAATTATAATAAATAAGAGATAAATAAAAGATTATAATAATATTTTATTTTTTTAATTAATTTAAAAGAATAATATGTTTATTTTATAAAATTTATTAATTTTGAAGATAATTTATTAATTTTAATAAATTTATCAAATAAATAATAAATCAATAAAATTCTAAAAGAATCATAAGAAAATATGTAAAAATGTAAATGAATCATAAATAATAATATTTTGATTTTGAAATTTGTGAAATTTAAAGATAAATCATTCATTTAAAAATATATATCAAATAAATAACATGTAAATAAAATATTCACAAATACTTTGTTTTGAAATAAT
>JZKD02S0307144.1:228036-238767 GCA_000966675.3 Picea glauca
GCCCCATTATGTTTCCTTGTACGACATGCCCTTCAGGACGCACTACATGCTCCAAGGGTGCCACTCAATTCTTTCCATTTTTTCTTGCGCAACATGCCCTTCAGGACACACTACGTGCTCCAAAGGTGCCACTCGCCTCTTCACTGACTTGGTAGACATCAAAAACCCATGGAGTCAATACTTCGCCAAGTGATCTTGTGGGAGACAAAGGGCCTCTAAGGAATAAGGCCCATGCTTTATTGCGGGCCCCTTAGAATAATCGTGAGAGACTGTCACAGTCCGTCGTCAAGGCATCGTGGGTCTTCTTGAACTAGGTAGTCGTTAACCTACAGTTCGATCCACGACGAGAGTGCTAGTAGGTTGTGGCAGGGTTGTTTTCCACACCTCTCCCTCAACGTCTCTAGTAGTCATGTGTGACCCCTCTACTCCACATGTGAGTCTGGTCGGAAAGCTATCGTCAGACTGCATCATCAATGAATCATTTTAGGAATATATCATAATCATATCGCCTAATCATATGCACAAATATCATATATACAACAATCAAACCCCAATAGTCCACTCCCCGACTCAATTCAGAGTCCAAGGGGTTCCATTGATGCCTTTGCATCATCCAGGTCCAAAATCTTGCACACTCAGTAAATCCAAGTCAATAGCACTTATCTATGTTAATGCAGAAAAACAACATATCATCAACCCATAACACCTCATAATCATAATCAAATGCTTAATAGTATAATAGTCTAGATCACTTGCAAGCGAGTGTCCTCAAAGAATAAGTTCACTCACTGCGTGCGAGAGAAGAATGTTACATACACCCCCTCTTGGTCTAAACTTCATCCCAAAGTTTCACAATATATAAGTGACAAAATAATGTGTATCACAATATCATAAGTCTATCTATCAAACAAAAATGGAAACTGTTGGTGCATATCATATGCGTCCTCCCTAGTTGCCGAGTGCGGAATATAGTGGTCCCATTGGACCTTGACCTGATCTTTTGTTCGATGTCGTAGTTGTCGAATACGATGATCCAAGATGCAGATCGGTTCAGCCGTGAGTGCCCCCTCATCCGATACCTGCAAGGAACTCATGTCAATAACATGTGTAGGATCACTAATATAATGTCTCAAAATAGATACGTGAAAAACATTGTGCATACACCTCAAAGAATTAGGAAAGGCTAGTCGATAGGCCATGGGCCCCTTCCTCTCCACAATCTCGAAAGGTCCCACGAAACTAGGAGAGAGTTTATATCCCTTTCCAAACTTGATCGAACTCTTATGTGGTTTTACCCGCAAGAAGATTCGCCAACTTCGTAACTACGGTCGACAGGGTGCGCATCGACATAGTTCTTTTGTTGATCCTGCACTTCTTTGATCCTTTGTCTTATTGTTTTCATTTTCTCTTCCATTTCTTGGATCGATTCTGGTCCCACCAGGACCCTATCCTCAAGTTTATCCCAACTCAAAGGCATCTGACACAGTTGCCCATAAAGGAACTCGAAAGGTGCCATCTTAATGGTGCTTTGGTAACTATTGTTATAAGAGAATTCTACCAGAGGAAAGAATTCTTCCCAGCACTTTTGTTAGTCTATCACGTACATACGAAACATGTCCTCCAAGGTCTGGTTCATTCATTCGGTCTGTCCGTCAGTCTCTGGGTGATATGCAGTACTAAAGTTAAGTTGGGTTCCCAAGGCCTCTTGGAAACTAGTCCAAAATCATCTAGTAAACATCGATCCTTGATTGGATATAATCCTCTTAGGCATGCCATGCAGCCTCAAAATCTCACCGATGAAAAATCTATCTATGTTAGGTGCCTGATACGTCGTATGCACAAGGATAAAATGAGCACTCTTCGTCAAAGTGTCGACTACTACAAAAATTGAGTCGTGTCTCCTTGTTGTCAGTGGCAATCCAACAATAAAATCCTTTGAAATAACCTCCCATTTCAATTCTGGAATAGCGTGTGGCTGTAGTAATCCTGTTGGATGTCTATGTTCGGCCTTTACTTGCTGACATTCTAGACATCTGGCCACATAGTTGACTATGTCTTCCTTCATTCCCTTCCCGAAGAATAAGGGTTTAAGGTCCGCCCTCATATTCGTGACTCTCGGGTGAGCCATGTATATTGCTCTATGAGCCTCATGTAGGATCAGGCTCCTCAACTCATCGTTCAGTGGTATGTAAATCCGATTTTTAAACCTCAACAATAGATCGCCGTCAAACGTAAATCCTTCAAATCATGGTATCATTATTTTGTTTTTTCCGATAAAATCCTCGACCTATTTGTACCAATCATCATCGTACTGTAAAGTTAGAATCTTTTCACGTATATTTGTCTGAAGAGGAAACATTGAAAAGATACGTGGTCTCCGACTCAATGCATATGTCACTCGATTCACTGTTCCTTTTAAGTAAGAAATCTCGAAATCGTACTCGTTAAGAAATTCTAACCAATGTCGTTGTCGCGCGTTCAGGTTGCTTTGCGTAGAGATGTGTTGCAGCCCACAATGGTCTATCTTTAGTTCAAATTTTCATCCAACAAGGTAGTCTCTCCAAACCTTCAAGGAATAAACAATGGCTAACAACTCCAAATCATGCGTCACATAGTTCTCCTCATGCATTCTTAGTTTCCTTGAGATGTAAGCGATCACTCGACCATCTTGCATCAAGACTCTGCCTAAGCCTTCCTTGGATGCATCGGTGCATACCAAGAAGTCTATCTCCATGCCAGGGACCTTTAGTATCAGTGCCATTTTCAACAGCTCTTTGATCCTATGAAAAGCTTCCACACATTTCTCGGTCCAAACAAACTTCTTATTCTTATTCTGCAACTCCATGATCGGATTCTCTATCTTCGAAAATCCCTTGATGAATCGTCGATAGTATCCTGCTAAACCCATGAAGATACGCACTTATGGGACATTCGTCGACACAGGCCATTCTATAATAGCCTCGACCTTTGCTGGATCCACAGTGATACCTTCATCGAAGATGACATGCCCTAAGTAGTGAATCTTCGATTAATAAAACGTGCATTTGGAAAACTTCCCATATAACTTTTTCTCTCGTAGACACTGTAGTACCAAGCACAAGTTCTCATCGTGCTCCTCCGTCGTCCTAGAGTAAATCAAAATATCATCAATGAATACTTGGACAAAATTTTCCAAGTACTCGCGGAACACCCCGTTCATCAAACTCATAAATACCCCTTGGGAATTTGTTAGTCCAAATGGTAAAAAAATAAACTCATAATGCCCAAACTTTGTCTTAAAGGCGGTCTTAGGGACGCCATCCTCCTTGATCCGTACCTAGTGATACCCTGATCGCAAATCGATCTTTGAGAACATCGTCTCACCCTTCATTTGATTGAATAGATCATCAATCCTCGGCAATGGATATTGATTCTTGATCGTTGCCTTGTTCAATTGACGGTATTCAATGCAGAGCCTCCACAACCCATCCTTCTTTCGTATGAAAATAACAGGTGTGCCCTACGGTGACACACTTGGACGTATAATTCATAGGTCCAACAACTCCTTCAGTTGCATTCTCAACTCTTGTAACTCCGAGGTCAACATACAATAAGGCGTTCTCGTTATTGGTTCAGTCCCCAGTTTTAGGTCTATGGTAAATTCCAATTCCCTATCCGTGGGTATCCCACGTAACTCCTTCAGGAAGATGTCTGCAAACTCTCTCACCACTGGAAGGTGTTATAGACCTTCCACTACTCCCTTATCGTTTAATGCAAGGATCGCATAAAGCTTACATCCCTTGTGCATGCTCTTCTGTAGCTGCAAGGAAGAGATGAACCTCAGGGAAACTCCATGGTTTCGTCCTACAATCATGCATCTTTGTCCCTCATCATTGACCAAGATCAATTGTTTCGTCTTATAGTTGAGTATCGCCTCATGTGATTCCAACAAGTCCATACCAATCATGATGTCATAAGATCCTAAGATCATGACATACAGGTTGTCCCTGGTGACAAACTCTCCCACGTTGAGGGTACAGCCCACAAGCTTTCCTCCAACATTTTCTTTGGCTCCATAAGACATCTCTACCAATCTAAATTCATCATGGTCACTTTTCTTTACCTTAATGCTTTTTAGCACTGCACTAGAAATGAAAATCTTTGTAGCACTGGGATCTATCAAAATACTAAGGGTATGGTCAGCGAAGGTATCTGACGTCTAAATCATAATCGACTGGTGCTCTTCCTGGTAGTTATTCACCACTGCATGAATTCGATGGGACTTGCCCAAATCTCCCACAGTAGTGGGTCCAACTAATCCAGACACTCTAGTCCTCTCCATTGGGTAGTCGTGCTGGTAGTGTGGCTCCCCACATATCCAACACCCCTTCTTTGGTCTAGTACTCCTGGTACCTGAAGTAGAAGATGATGACTCACCAGCCTAGAATCCTGGTTTGTTCTGCTGAACAGGCCTAAAATGTTGTTGTTGTGGTTGACATTGTTGTTGATGTGCTGGTCCTCGGTAAGGTGTCCGATGTTGAGGCATTGGTCATTGACATTTAGTGAAAGTGGATCCCTTTGGAAGCCGCGATATCCTGGCATATGCTTGGCTGCTGTCTGATGCTACTGCACACCAGATGAAACCTACCCTGCTAGTTTCACTGGATTCCTGCTTTGACCCCCACTGATAAGCTCCTCCTCTGCTATGAGGGCCTTCTGGATGGCATCATGCAAGGTTTAATCTATCATAATCCTAACCTTTTCACATATGTTGCCATTAAGGCCGAACACGAACCTGTTCACCTTAAGTTTCTCAGTGCTAAGATGTGGAGTATACCGAAGCAACTCCATAAAATGGGCCTCAGAATCGAGCACCGTACGGTCACCCTGTTGTAAGACATTGAACTCGTTGAGATGATGCTCAATGAATTCCTATGATAGGTACCTCTCTCGAAACCATTCCGCTAACAATTCCCATCACACGTCTTCGACGACCATGTTCAATTGTGGTAGGAGCATCTTCCACTATAGAAGAGCACTCCCCTTTAGTTGAAACATTTCCATGCGAACCTTCATGTTGGAGGTATAGTTGCGAAGTGAAAAAAACATCACCATATTCTCCAACCATGCCTCAGCAGCTGCGCAGTCCAGCACACCAAAGAACTCAGGAAATTTGACCTTCTCAAGTTCGTGGTGAATCTTGCCAATACCGACCAAAGCGTGGTGTGGACCCTCAGGGGGTGTCGATGCTCCAGACTCATCTCTTTCCAAATGGCTTATC
Source organism: Picea glauca (assembly GCA_000966675.3). Classification (NCBI taxonomy): domain Eukaryota; kingdom Viridiplantae; phylum Streptophyta; class Pinopsida; order Pinales; family Pinaceae; genus Picea; species Picea glauca. The sequence continues at coordinate 233,297 of JZKD02S0307144.1, forward strand.
AATGCCTCATACATGTTCTAAAAATATCTCATCATTCCAAACACATCACCCACTGTTATCTTCTCCTTCCCGACAAATTGTTCGTCTCCCTAGGGGTTAAACCCCTCTGGCATGGATGCTACTGGAGGTGTCGTGCCTCCTCCCCTAGAACTCCATTGTTTGCCTACGCGGTGTCCTCTAACAATGATTACTTGCATGAACACAAGTCAACTTAATTAGCAACATTATAATAAAAAATCATATCAACAAAATCCATAGTGATCCCAAGTCACAGGTCGAACCTGCTCTAATACCATATGTAACGACCCCATCATTAGGACTATGAGCGAAGTAGAATTGAAATTTTGTTTTTGTTAAAAGGCAAGAAGACGATGATGACAACAGTTTAACCACAACACTGACGATGAACAAAAGTCCGCAGTCCAGGCAACAAGAAACTATGACTCCATGCACTAGCACAAGGGAAACTGGGCAAAACATGCGTAGAAGAACAAGGAGGAATGACAACCTGCCCAATGCAACATGACCTCGCGTACAATATAAGGGAGGACACCCCCATCCCGACGCAACGACCTCGGCAACCAATGACTAGAACCTCAAGTTGTACAAACCAAAAGCATGAAGGCATAGCAACCTAAGTGCTAACAACAACTCACATCGACCAACAACAACCACATGGAAGGCACAGACCTCAGCCAAGTTATCCTTCGCCTCTATACCTTAGGGCACACAATGATCCCCTCATCAGGAATCATGTCGTCCCCAGGGGATAGACGCGACTATAACCTTGGTGTGACACATCCTATCTAGACCAAGGACTCTAGATAACTCTGACGCTCTAGGAGCCAAATACTGACAAGAAGGCTACACCCATCACCCAAACAACAAGCCAACAGAAGCAAGATGACTACAATCAAGGAAAATATCAAGTTATGACCCGACTTCGCCGACAACCCATACAATAACTGATAAGCCAAATGTCTAAGTGTGAAGGTCGAATTGTTACCAAGGTGCTCAGGTCATAAATGTTATCATAGTACGCACTAAGAAAGGAACTTAACCCAATCAAATACACTTATCAATCAAATATAAACTATCCATTAAAATAAGTGATCTACTTAACGTTTAAAGGTGCTCCATTCTACTTACAAAAATAAACGACATTATTGTCTAGAAGGGCTAATCCTGAATGTGATCGATGTCTGAATTAATGCCACTTCAATGCTATCTTTACTACCATTTTATGCTATTGTGTGGTTATAAATAAGAGCCATTGACGCTATTCAATGCAATTTTAATGTTGACTTGTTGTGTATATAATTGTCACCTCAAATTTATTCAATGAGATTTAAGGCTAATATTAAATGTTATAAAATCAAGCTATACATTACATATAAATCAAGCTACAATTTACAAGTTATATAATGCCATATAAATCAAGCTATACATTCTAAGAAAAGTCAATATACTTTCAATGAGAACTAATGCCATATACATTTGATAGGAATTACTGCCATATGAATTCAATGAGAATTAATGCCATATACATTACAAAAATCTATACAGAATCTATACATTACAGAAATCGACAAGAGAATTAAAATTATACATTACACCGCAGGCAAAGGGCAGTATGGTCAATGACAAGGCTGGAAAAGAGAAAAGAAGACACAAATATTAAATAGCACCCTTGTTGGGTTAATAAATACATGAATACACAGTCATAACCAATGGCCCAACTTGCCAGGTGACACTTGGAAATCGTAGGCAACATGCAACGATTGCAGTCTTAATAAAGGCAATCGCCAAAGAAATACCTCTAGCCACGGAACACAATCAGGAATAAAAAGCGCAGAGCAATAATCATGGAAATAATACAGTCTTAAATGGTGTTGCCAGGCACATAGATATTCTAATTTCCATTCAGATGGGATTCAAACAAACGCAAGAACATAGATATTTCGAATTCCAATCAGTTGGGATTCAAAAAAACGCAGTCAGACATCAAATCTTTGTCATAGTAATTAGAAATTTATGCCATACCACTATACCATCATGGGCAGATGATCACAATTCTCAAAAGAAAACAATCATATATCAAATAAAACCAGAGGGCCAAATTCGCCTTCAAAAACGGATTAAATTGCAACGAAAATCGTTGGTCTACATAGTCAAAATGCATAGAGATATTAAAACGCACTGGGGCAAATTCGTGGGAAAAATACATGCATTTTTCACAGTCAAGAATGCAGAGATCCGCACTGGGATTGTTGGCAAAAATTGTAGAGGTTTACAGGTAAATCGATGAGGTTAATAAGTATCGAACAACCACCTGGACAAGTGGAAAAATCACCAGGTGACAAGCAATGATTGTTGTCCAACGAATGGTAAATCGCAGCGGCCTTGGAAAATGGGTGAAATCGCCAGGTAACACTTTGGAAAAAACGCAGTCTTATCCAGCAACGAAGGAAGTCTCAACAAGTGTCAATCTCAATGAAATAAGAAATTAAATGCAAACAACGAGATGGCCAAATTCACTAGGCAATCAAGCTATGACTGTTGTCTTAAAAATGGAAAATCACCAAAGTATTATATCCAGAAATGAAAATGACTTCACTATATAAAAACACAAAGAAATATACCCGGCAAGGAGTACACCAAAATGTTAAAAAAAACAAAGAGTTAAATATTAGGGAAATATGAATGATAACAATGGCGTATTTTCTCAACACAATAAGGTGCAAAGACCCTCAATCAGCTAAGAAAATCAACATGGGTAGACGACTGGGCAGAAACATCATTCGCTCATCATCCTCACATAGAAAGGTAGGGCATTAGGGTCTATATGTCTATTAACACTGGAGTGTCGACCGTCGATCTGGCTCCTGGCCGACTTCCCAGGCGAGGACTGATGAGTTAGGGATGAGGGCGAATTACGAAGTGCAAACTCATCATAAATCAATAAAACCATAGGATGATCACAACATGCACGGAATTGAAAGCCAAGGAAATTAGTCAACAATGAGCTTAAGGCTATAGGGGAATTTCAGTCATCAATTAAAATTCTAAGTGAATCATTTTCTTTACCCAATTAAACATACAAAACTAAAATCATAAAGTATACTAACAATCTACCATGTAGAAATAAAGGAAGCGTACCATAGCCAAAGTCGCCCGCTCTGAGTTGATGTCTTGCGTACTCCATGCAACTCCCACTTGCTGACCGATGAGATTTCACCGGTACCTCCCAACCAACGCTAGGGGTACTCTTCTTCCCCCTTAACCCCCTGAGCCACAAAGGGGCCATGCACACTAAACCAGAGAATCAGCTAGCTCTCAGCTCACCCCGCAAAGCCGAGCTACCACTCCTCACTGATATGGGTATCCCAACTCCCACAAGCTAAGTCAGTCAAGTATAAATTTATGCAGTGTAACATTACGCATAACAGAAGAGATCCATCATCATCCTCCTCCCTCCTTTATATATATTTTCTAAGTCAATTACTTTCCCAAAATCCCTTTTAATTTATTGTTCATTAATTTAATTTATAATAATCCTCCCCATACATGTGTCACCCATCCCCTTCATTGCACCATAAATTAATTACCCCTATTTCCCTCACCCACCTAAAATCATTCCTAGAATTGCTCCTAGGTGTCCCCATATTTCTTTACAAGTTTTAATGACTTCTCCCCTTACTAATTTACTAGTTGAGTTTAATTTAGAAAGTTCTTAAATGCTAGATACCTTACTAAGTTAGACTTTCTTCTTTTTCCTTATGTTTCCCGCTTTTTCCTGGTTTCCTAATTCTTTTAAATTTCCCTCTTTCCCTTTTCATTTAAAATTCAAATTGGAAGGTGTAAAAAATCAATTTTTTCCCTTTTTCATTTTTAATTAATAATTTTTTAATTAACATATGAGACAAAACATTTATTTCCCCTTTTTCCCCTTTTTTAAATTTTATCCCCCAAAATATATATATATATATTTTATAATTTAATGAATTGCTTACCCCTTTCTCGTCACATGGTTAATGATGATTATCATTATTATTTATTTATTTTTATTTTTATTTTTATATAAATATATATTTTTATTTTTATCACAAGTATCTCTTAGACCTAGACTTTAATTTCCTAGGTCGGGCGACATTTTATTAGGGAATTTGTTTTAAATCTTTCTCATCAAAGTATTCGTTCTAAGGCCATATAGGTTTATTCATTTATTATTTAACAACGCGATGTTCCCTTCAGGATGCACTAGGTGCTCCAAGGGTGCCACTCACCCCATTTTGTTTCCTTGCGCGACGTGCCCTTTAGGAAACAGTACGTGCTCCAAGGGTGCCACTCACCTCTTTCCATTTTTTCTTGCGCGACGTACCCTTCAGGATGCACTATGTGCTCCAAGGGTGTCACTCGCCTCTTCACTGACTTGGTAGACATGAAAACCCCCTAGAGTCAATACTCCACTAGGTGATCTTGTGGGAGACTAAGGGCCTTTAAGGAATAACGCCCCTTCCTTATTGCGCGCCCCTTAGAATCATCGTGAGCGACTATCGTAGTCGGCCCTCACGACATTGTGGGTCTTCTCGAATTAGGTAGTTGTTAACCTACAGTTCGAGCCATGAAGGGAGTGTTACTAGGCTGTGGCAGGGCTATTGTCCACACCTCTCCCTCAAAGTCTCTAGTGGTTTTGCCTGACCCCTCTACTCCACACGTGGGTCTGGTTGGCGAGCTATCGTTAACTTGCATCATCAACGAATCATGCTAGGAATATATCATAATCATATCATCTAATCAGGTGCACAAATATCATATATACAAAAATCAAACCCCAATAGTCCACTCCCTGACTCAATATGGATTCCAAGGGGTTCCATCGATGCCTCTACATCCTCAATGTCCAAAATCCTTCACACTCAATAAATCTAATTCAATAGTACCTATCTATGTCAATGTAGCAAAACAAAATGTCATCAACTCATAAAACCTCATAATCGTAGTCAAATGATTAATAGTATAATAATTTGGATCACTTGCAAGCAAGTGTCCTCAAAGAATAAGTTTGCTTAGTGCGCGCGAGAGTGGGATGTTACAAATGAAAGTAATTCTCATGTGCTCTAGGAATGTACACTCACACTAGGAACACATGGACGTTCCAGAGCTCACATAAACTTTTTTCCTAATTATTCCTTTGCTCACCTCCTTCCCTTTTATCCCTCTCTCCCCACCCCACCATGCCCACATCTCCTGGTCTCACCTATCTCCTGGTGTCACCTATCTCCCTCCCCTACCCATCCGCCCTTCACCTCTTCTCACCTCCTCCCTATTTTCCTCTCTTGTAGAATGGCCACATAGTCACTTCCCTTTGTCTCACCTATCTACCCTTATGCTGACACCTCTCTCTTTTCCAACTATAGTCACATAGTCACCTCCCTTTGTCTCACCTATCTACCCCTATGCTAACACCT
>JZKD02S0307144.1:247475-264713 GCA_000966675.3 Picea glauca
ATTGAGCATATATAGTGCGTGGCTATATTTGAAACAAAAGACTTCCCTGGGTTGATAATTTATGTTTCACTTGGTTGTTTGAAATTAATTAAGCAATTATAGTGACCAACACAAGCAGAATCCTATATAAAGAGCTTCCCCTTTATTTCAAACTTAAAATGAGTCCAAAGACTTCTGGTCCAACCTAACTTACCCCATTCTTAGCTTGTTCTTTGGCATTGGCATTGGTGTGTGGAGGATCAAGAATTGACGATAGACAACTCACTTTGAGTGTACATAGAGTGGATTGACCCGTAATCATGTTACTTGAACAAACAAAATGTGTGATCGGGTCACTTCCATTACTGTTAAGGGTGAACCTAAATTTTAGGAAGATAGGTACAAACCACGCTATAATAGATAGACTATAGCCTAAAGTGGGATTCCTACTCCACTAACCCAGGTAAACTTATATACTTCAAGGAGATATTATGTAATCACTATTAAGTCAAGCTTTCCTATACAATCATTCTAATCAATACTCTAGTCAAAAAGACATCTTAATCATCCCCTCCATCCATCCCTCGAATATCCATTTAATGCAGGTTATCACTCACCTGATTCTCGTTGAATGTGGATTCTCACTCGAAGACTCAACCAGCTAGCTATTCCAACCACCCCATCCAATCAACAATTCCAACAAGAGTCGTACCAGCCAACCTAAGAGCTACCAAGTGAGTATCGACACCTACTTTTGATTCTGAGGATGCTCATCTTAGTCTCACAGGAAATATAGAATCAATCAAGAGGAAGTTGAAGACCAGGGGAAAGGAAATAAGGTTATGCCATAATTATGAAGATTATGTAGGGAAAATAGGATTTCAGGGTTGGTCAAGCTTAAATTTTCCCTTTTTGTTGTAGTATGGGACAATTTCTTGTACCATCCCAAAGATATATGGTTCAGGCTCTCCCTAAAGCTAAAATATTCGGTGTCAATCAAGAAGGCCCACCTCTCCTCAACAAATGGAATCTCTCTCCAAATATATGTTGGAACTCCCAAATCCCTCTAGGATCACATGTAGATGTTGAGAGGTATTTGGAAATTTGATACTACTTGCAAGAATGCAAGAAGAGAAGAAGAAAAAATGAGGTAAGTAGGGTGTAAATTTTTTCTTTAATGGCCAAGAAATTTACTGTCAATCCATAATTACATATTGAAAGAAATATATTTCACTTTCTTTCTTTATATACCTTATAGCTGGTACGATTGATTTCCTATATTTCTAGCTCGCAATTAGTTTGAAGCAAAGTTCTTCCCTATCTTGTTGGTTGGCAGTGCATTTGAAGGCTGGCAGTGAGCTTGAAGCAAAATTCTTTCCTCTCCCCATTGTTTCTTTGGGTAAGGGAAATTTATTTCTCCTCCCCATTCTTTGTTTGGTCTTTCCTTGGGTATGGGATTGCAACGATGCTACTAGATGCCTCCAACCCGCCTCCAACCTTTAGCTTTAGATTTTGGCATCTTCTTGGTGATAGTCACTCCTTTGACTTGCATTATCTTCATTCTCTCTCATGTACATATTGCAAGTAGAAGGTGGGCATAAGGACGATGAATATTGCACATATTGCAGGTGGAAGGTTGACATCTTGCAGGTAGATGGTGGACACATATTGCAGGTGGAAGGTCGGATAATCTAATAGACAAGGAAAGCACTAGTGTTTAGGTGTAATCAACCTATAGTGCTGACAAACCACAAGAAAAATAACTAACCAAGTGGAAGTGGAGGGAAGTCTGTAAGTGGAGGGCAGTTGGCAGCTTACCAGAGACACCAAAGCCACCGCAACATAGGGTTATGGACTATGAGTTGTGTGTCTCCAAACATTAAAGATTTAATGTTGTAAATTAATGTTAATTTGAAAATTAACATTAATTCACTTTTCTTCTTTCATATCCTATTTATTAAATTTCAACCCCCTCATTTCCTAAATTTGAAGTGTCTTTGCCTCGATATGAGGCCAAATAAAGCCTCAAAGTTAAAACTTAGAACAAAAGATAAATACTAGTTCGAAAATTGTATGGAATTATTAAAACTTTGGTTAAAATACTTAGTTTGTGTGCATTGCTAATTGAAGAATGAAAAACCCATTACTATTAGTTTAGCCTAAGTGCAATGACTAATAATAAAATAATATACTAAACCATGTACTTTTGTTATTATTAGGATGACACTTAAAAGTTATTAGGATAAAAGTCAAAAGTAATTTGTTATGTGGATAAAAGTAAAAAGTTAAAAACGAATTATGGGACAAAAGGTTAAAAATCACTAAATCCAAAATGTTACCAAATTTAAAGTAGTAGATTGAACTAATAATATTTATATTTATTGATAAATGTTATTACGGAATAAAATCTCAAATTAGATGTTGTATTTATTAATAAATGTTATTAAGGGATAAAAGTTCAAATTGATAATTTTAAAATGTACTAAAATGGATAAAGTTATTATTAATAATAATAATCTATTTTTAAGGTCACGACCAAACCAACACACCAATATTGTGGACAAAGTGGATACATTGATACTTAACGAAAACATGGACAAGGTGATCGCATTCGTTGATGTCAGCGAATAAGGAATTCTCTACTACCCGTCCGAATGAACAGCCCCTTATCAATGTGAAAATCGTGCAAAGTACCCAGCGTGCTAAATTCAAAAAGCAAAAAGAATTTAGGACCACCCGGAGTGGTTATCAGCGTGGCAACAGTCAAAAAGATAGAACCAAGAAAGCCCATGTTGTGTCACGTATGCGACCTCTTGTATTTGGGAAAGTCTTTAACTTAAAAAATACTTAGCTGTATTATTAATATTTATGTAAAATGTTTTTATTATAAAATTTATTCATTTATTAAATAAAAGGAAAATTGATAAGTTGACGATTGTTGTTAAAAAATGATAAGCTGAAAAGTGTGGAGATTATTGTATGAATTATTTATTTTTTTAATAAAAAGGAAAATTTAGAAGTTGAAGATTTTTATTAAAAAAATGAAGTTTAAAAGTGTTTAGATTATTATATTAATTCTTTGTTTGAAAGTTTGAAGAAAGTGAATCATGAAAAAGGAGAATATGTAATTTTGATTAGCTCATATATCTATTTTTAACAAGGTTACATGGCAGCACATATTTATAGTTATGCAGAAATTTAAAGCAACTTGGTCATGCAAAGAGCCTTGAAATGGTGAGGAATTTAGAGCATCTCAGTGAGAAGACCATGTGCACTGGTCAATATTCTCTTGAAGAAATATCGCCCAACAAAATGTGCAATGTGGATATGCGATGTTTGAAATGGTGAGGAATTTAGAGCATCTCAGTGAGAAGACCATGTGCACTGGTCAATATTCTCTTGAAGAAATATCGCCCAACAAAATGTGCAATGTGGATATGCGATGTAGAGGAAGAAAACACTTCTACCAAAACCTTGGCCTAAAGGCGAAGATAAAGTTTTGACCAGTGAACTAATTGTTAGGTTACGTGTTCTATTTTCCATCGAATTCTCTGTCATCGAGCATTGTATAACCAGATCGAAAAAATAATAAATTTTTTTTACATGTTGCAAAGTGAGGTATACCCAATCTACCGATCGGCCTCATAACCAATTTTTGTCGCATTGCTTGAGGGACCCGGTGGCCCGATCTCCAGCCATGACGACCAAGTTCTTTCTAAGCAAAGGGATCGATCCATGAGTTCCCTTGAGGTTCTGCTTGCTCAATCTCTGTCAATACCAGAGTTTAAAGTTCCGTTGTTTCACAATAATTGTTTATCAGTCTTCAAAAGCAAAGTGAAGTCAGATATGCCATGAGATTTATCAAAATCCTTGTGTGTATATATATAAGTTATGGATGTCGATTATTTGATTGTAAGTATCTACATGAAGGTAACGTGTAAAGAAAAGCCATGCACAATATTCTTCTCATCTAGACACTGGTGACACATAGTGTTATTATATGCGTCTATATTTTTCAAGAAGAAAAGGCATGACGATTTCATTTTGGACAGTCTTCTTGTGGCATAGAGTATTATCATTGTGTCTAGATTTTACAAGGAGAACCGTTGTAAGTATTTCTCTATCCTGGAAATTCATGTGATAGTATGTTGAGACGCCTGTCGAAGGGCCATCTGCCTGCGTGGTCTTCATCGAGAAACTAGATCTTTATATTCTCCCCTTCAAAGTCATCGATCTCATGAAAATCAATGGAAACTACATCGACCCACGAATGGAAGGTGGAAGTCACTGCAGACCTAATGTCATTGCTGGACAGGATGTCATACTTAGCGAGTTGAAGAAGGTGTAGGTCAGATATTAAATAATGTTTCCAATTCCAAGAAGCCCCTATGTCATATATTAAAGAGTGTCTACAGTTCCAAGAAGCCTTCAATACAAATAATCATTTCTAATTAAAAATTAAAATTAAATTAGTTTTGAAAATTATTGAAATAAATTAAGAAAGGTGAGAAAAGGATTGTCATAAACATATTTACTTTAAAAAGTAATGAAAACTATGAGACAATAATAAAAACAATTCTTACACTATTTAAATGATGAGTCAGAATTTGAAACTGAAGTTGTTGAGAATGATTTAGATGTAACAAAAATGGAGTATGATGTATAATGAGAATGGATTCCATCCTTCCCAATCTAAATATGTATGCCCTTTTCGCAGGTACGGGTAAGTCAGGGGGGTTTAAACTCAGAACCTCATGGAACATAACACTTCATATCAAGACACTTTCGAATTGAGCTCCCTTGGAGGGGGGAAGCACATCTATTTAAAATCAAAATCAAGATGTGATATATTTTTTTATAAGATAATGTTATTGACTGTGAGAACATATCAAATTGGTAATTTGCAATAGTGTCTCCAATTCAGGAGTTTCTCTCGCATCGTCCAATTAATATTTCTCCCCTGGGATGGTTTGTGAAGTATTATACACATCAAAAGTATGACAATTATGAAGTTGACATTGAAGGGAAACCAAGTGAAGTGACAACATCCTCCTTCATTAAAGAGATACAGCATTCTACCTCCGAGAAAAACGACGTCAACAAACAATATAATAGTTGTAGAATCCTTGATGAGAGCCTGCAGTAATCCAACAAACAATACAATAGTTGTAGAATCCTTGATGAGAGCCTGCATTAATCCAATGCAGTGTAAGCATTTGCATTTTAGTAAAGCAGATCAATGTAACCTACAAATTCGGAATTAAGTGGGATGACAGGAAAACTATATGTGATCTATTTAATTGATTAATTAGTTACTTACTTGTAGAGACAATAAATGACTATGTAGCATGGTTGAGGTTATCCCTTGCCCAAGGAATATCCCTTGCCCCCAACGTAGATTATTAAAACTTTGTTATACATTAAACCAACCCAATAGTTTATAACTAGGCCCAATTCTATCAACCATGATTGCTTCATTAAAAATAAGATTAAATGTGGGGATGGCCGATGCTACGCATGCAATTGCAGATTCTTTGGTGCTGCTTTCACTTATGTATTCATATACACACGTTCATGAGTTTCATCGTGCCAACAAATTAATTATTAACACCATGTATTTTATTTCTTAGTTATGTTAGTGACTCCATTAAAGTTGAATGAAAAGAATTTAACCACATTATCTTCAGCCATAGCCCGCTCAATAAAGAATGATTAATGCAAAGGAAGTCAAGTTAATAAGTGAGTGAGATGAGATTGAGGTACTTACCCTTGGAGCACTACTTTGCTCTCATATAATTTTCATGTTAGCATTTTGATATGGACTCGTCGTCTCCTCGTCTGCTATTCTATAATATTCCCCTCCACTCAGTGCTTGAGATTAGACAAATGTAATTTCCTAGTAATTGAGGTCATAAAATTGAAATTTTTGAGAGTTAAAGTAGATGAAATATGGTCACCCAAAACACAATTATATTTATATATATAGGAAGCAAATAGACTGACAATAGTACTAACATTATTTAGAGATTTTTGTAATTTTTTAGGTCCATTTCCTTATCATTGCATAACCCTGCGTTATTATTTTTTTACCCTTATACCAATAAGGGTCAAAATCACCATAATCCCAAAAGAGTGAATAGGAATAAATAGCACCATTGTTGGCACAGGGGAAGACCCAGGGTTCAACGCTTCAACAATGCACCAACAAAACCCTAACTACCAACCCTTTCGGCAACACCTGCGAAGTAGATGAAGTCTCACTCGAGGTAGAGGCAAGGCGGGTTGCAGGACTCAAGTGTCTGTAACCTAGTCGGGACACAGATCTATGATTACAATACTTAACAAAGCACTTAACAGTTAACATTCATTAGCATTTAACCCTTATTAACATCACAGGTAAAACCCTAATTACAGAACAACGCAGTATTCAACAAGATCTAACACACCCAAGCACTTAGCACATAGAAATAGAGCATATCTAGAATTCATTCACATTACTAAACACTAAGCTACTATATCAGATGCATCTCACATACATAAAGATGACAAAACTAAGCATAAATCACATCAATCACATAAAGCAACCATAAGACAAGATATACGTGGTTCACCCCCAGCGTGGGGATACGTCCACCAACTCTTCATCTTCTTTATTATCTTTTGTCAATCTCCTTACATGCATAGAGCCTCAAATCCAACTTCGCATAGGACAGGAGATCTGTGCACTCCTCGCCAGATCCTCTTTCCCCGAGCTTGGCACAACACAGAGCCTTTCTTACAATCACCTACACTTAGCCCCCTAAGTTATCAATATACAATATGCACAAAGCTAACTCAATCACATAAATCCAACCGCTTATATCACTTGCACTTAGCACAATACAAGACTTAGCACCACATACCTCTTAGATCTAGTATCTTTCTTACATCGCCTAGATATCTATTTATACATTACAAAAGGGGCCTCGACACGGGTAAGACCCATGGGCCGACATCCCATACTCATTACATAAACCCTAAACCCAAAAATCCCACAAAAGGGGGCAAGATCTCGCGATATCTGCTTCGTCTGGTGCTCTGTCTTCGACCAGCCTGTCGAAGTCTCAAAATTTTTCAAACATGACCAGCGTTTTCACAAAACCTAGTCAAGGGCCAACAGGCCCCCAACACTCACATGTGACTCATCCCAAGTCACTCTGATCTGGGTAAATCTTCCTCGAAGGCCTCGAGCTGCCCCGACCTGTTTCTTCGCTAGATCCTCCTGCTCGATGAACTCTTGAATAACTTTCTCAGTCACCGGTCCTTCCAAGCGTTGTTCTGCCGTGGTGACTACTTGTTCTAGTTGTGCACCTTGTCCTTCAATCTCCTCAAAAAGTGTGCAAGCTTCATCTTGCATTGGTTGGAGCCTCTAGGTCACTTCCATGAATTTACTTTAGATGGCATGGACCTGTTGTTGAACGATGCATTGTTCCTGGGACCCTTTCATCCTCTGAACCGTTGACAATAGCTTTAACTATGATTGCACTGTTGTTGCCTATTGCTTTGCCTCCTAGAATCGTGACTCCAATTTCCTTAGTTCAAGGTCCTATGCAAGGTGCTCGTAGGTCTGCATACTTTGACTGCTGAGTTGCTTTCATTCCAAGGCCAATGCCTTGATTCTCTCAACTGCGCTATGGACAATTTATTCTCTCTGATCTCGAACTTCCTGTGGAGTGCTTCACACGGCTTGTAGTTCCAGTTCTGTTATTCATGCTTGAAGCTATTGAATGGCTTCAGCGAGCTTCCCCACCTGTCTCTCGGCGATTTCTTCTTCCATCTGTGCTAGGCCCGTCATAGAGAAAAGTGCTCTGGTGACTGCTTCGCTATTTTAAAAATGATTTGCCCAAATTCAATAGGATAAAATTATTTTACCTTAAAAATCGCCAAAATTTTATAAAAACTATATAAAATCCTTAGAACTTTGAATATTTTTACAAAAATATCGCCAATCATTTATAGTTGGCATATGAAGGATTAGTAAGATTCGCCAAGGTTTCTACATTTTAAAATAAATTTCCATCCTTAAAATCATCCCTAACGACAATGATAAGGTCGATGTCATCCACCATGAGCACAGTGTGAAATGGAGGTTTATTGGCTTTTGACTTCTTCCGCGATGAAGGTTTAGTCGAGGAACCCTTTCTTTTCTTGGATGTTTCTGTCTCTGTCAGGGGATATTTAGGCGGTGTTGCTTCACATTGTTTTTGCTTGTCTTCTTCCCCTTCATCCTCTTCTTTGTCTACTTCATCACCTCGTCCCTCTTCACGTGAATCTGGTGTAGTTTCCTTTGATGCGCTACTCAATTCCTGTACCTCTTCCTTCTTTTTCTTCCTGCTGTTGTTGGGTGCATCATATTCTTCGCGAGTGACTACAGGACTTTCGATGAGGTTGGGGTTGGACAGTTCTGTCTGTTTGACAACTATGAGGAATTCTGCAGGCCATTCCTTGGTTTGTTTGTAATAGGACTGGAGCTCTTCTTTGTGTTTTTTTCCGCGCACAGTGATATAGATGAATTGTATGTTTGCGCGGAACTTCACGATTGGCCTGAACCTATGAAGTGTGTTCGACATCATGCGAGGGAAGGATTCAATGGCCCTCTTCAACTCTAGATAATAGGTGTGGAACACCACATTTGACTGCCATTGCTTCTCCATGTCGCTCGAATACCATAGCGTAGTGAACTTCGCAGCTAGTGGTTCAGACGACTCAATTTCAGGGAAGGTCGCTCCTTCCAGAATCTCCCAAGCAATGAAGGAAATGAGAATCAACAACCAACTGAAATGGAACTCATAGGCCTAATCCTGAGCTTCGCGACAGTCTTGCTCTAACTAGTTGATGAGGTAACTCGCCCAGTTCATTTGCATTCCTTCAACGCATTTTTCTGCGAGGTCGATGACAAACCCCGTGACCTGTGTAGGCCTATTCTTCCTAATGAGTTTACCACCGATCAAGTGGAAAGTTAGGTGCACTGCGCCATTCTAGATGGAGGTTGCCTTATAGCCCCACTTCCCCTTCTCCACATCGCCATAGGTGTCTTTTATTATCTGTGCCAGGGCGTAATCTGCAGCCTTCCCTGGGTAAAAGTCCTATGGCTCTGATCCTTGCATGCTCAATCTGGTGATATGCAAAATCAACGTCAAATCTACTGTGATGCGCCTGTCCAACCATAGGTAACCGCCATGGAAGCACGACAATAGGATTTTAACGCACGCATTAACCTCCTGGTGTCCGCCGAAGTGTGGTAACTTCATTACATTGAGGATGGTCGATCTTGCGATGTCCATGGTCCACGACTCGGGGATTATCTTCACCCTTTTCCCCGTTTTCGTGGTCAAATACTTGTGTGGTGTGAACATTCCATAGTTTTTGCAATCTCCCAAGTTGAAGTTACTGATCTTAAGCGTCAGAATCCTCTCCAACTGTATCCCTACTACGTGTATCCCCTTCGGGAGGTACGCGATGATCACTATGTAGTCGAAGTCCCTCAGGACACTTTCATGACTCATCATGCTAGCCAGAGGCAGGATGTAGTTAGGCAGGATTGATGGGATGAGCTTTGCATTCACCAAGTCATCTCGATTCTTGGTTCGTTTCTTTGTAGCAGTTTGGGAGGGCCCAGATCGACGTGCAGTCGATGGGGATGCTTGCACTCCTCTTGTTGATGAAGCTTGTGCTCCAGTGGACATGACCTTCTCAGCCATGAGGTCTATGAGAATCTCTTCGATGGATTTCTCTATTGTGCTAAAGTCACTCGACATACACACTCGAGATCTGATATCTCGGGTCGGTGAACAAATAATCAAGGTAGCGGAACGGATGGCGAGGTCCCAATAAGCACTGCGTGAAATAAACTAGTTCTCTGTAGGCTCGGATAATCACAATTGGCAAAAGTTTCCACAGTAAGACATTTGACGGGTTAAATAGATAACATCATAACAGATTCTTCCAATGGGTACAAACGCCTCAATCAATGCAATTCCATCTGTTATGGTGTAGCCCCAACAATCCAATGGCGAACGTTCTGGTAATAACTGTGTTTCTATCCATTTTGGAGCATCGTTCTAACGGTCAGGAAGCCTCCAACGGTCATATTGCTCCACCGTGGTGAAGTGCCAATCTGCGTTGCTTTGCTATTCCGGCAAGGTTCAAGTTCTGCAAGCCTTCCTTCTACTAAGTCCTCTCTGAAACCTCTTGCAATTTTTCTAGCTTTTCTTTCTTCTTACTGAGTTTTCTAGCTTTCTTTCTTGTGATCTGCATCTATGGATTCCTCTTTTCATTATTGTTGTTATCTTTTCTTAGCATAGTAACTTCGTACTGTTGAGGATCTTTCACAAGGTTCGAGGGTAATACTTCTTCTCTTACTGCTTCTAGAGTAGGTTCTCTACTCTCATGCATGGATAAGTTCTCTAAGTCTTCTTGCGTTCTTTCAACTTCGATATCTAGGTATCTAGCCCTCGGTTGCTTCGACTTGTCCTCCTGTTCTTCTAGTAAGCACGTTATTCTCCTAGCCATGAAATCCCTTAATTCTTTCTTTTTCTATTCTATAGCTTTCTCTTCTTTTTTCCTTCGGATCTAATCTTTGTCAACCCATGTCTTTCCTAACAAAAGTGCAAAGGGAGCGTTGTTCTCAACAAAATTAATGACCTCGAATTCTTCTCCATTCGATCTTCTGTCGATGGATTCCTCTTTCCATTATTGTTCTTATCTTTTCTTAGCATAGTAACTTCGCACCATAAACCTAGAAGAGCGAATGGGAAGAAAATGCGCTGAGGTAGAAATGAGGTAGAAATGTATGTTGAGCAAAACTGATAAAGATTGGTAACTTTCAACTGAGATGGAAATAGTTCAAAACCCACGGGGTGCATACTAAAACTTCAAGATTACAAAACAGTGCAATCCTATGGCTTATTGCAGGAATCTGGTCCTACATACTACTTGGGCAATAAAAACATGATTCCAGGTGTGAATGCTTACCATGCTTAATTCCTAATGTATATGAGACTGAGAAGCTTACCCATTAGTGTATAAGTAAACATGCGACTATGCGTTTTGAAAGCGTACCTCTTCTAAGAGTAGAGCGGCTGATTGAGCCTCTTCCGACCTGCATTCCATGAAATGTCCAAATTCTTCATATAAAGGAAGATGATGGACAATTATAATTGAAAGATTTTATTAATATGGAAAAATCATGGCCCTTGGAAAAATCATGGCAGGGTTTCGTAAAAAAACTAAAATACCTAGCATGCTCTCTCAACACTTGATCATTAACCTCGAATTCATCTTCCCTACTGGCATTTCCACCAGATACCCGCGAAAACCCAGAATCGTTGTTACGGCCGGAGATGCTTAACAAAACAAGGCGCCTTGTGTACTCAAACCACACACAGCATGTGCAATACACACTGCAAATCAAACCCTACAATCCAAACCCTAAGAGGCGTCCGAGGGTTCTCACTCGCACTCAAACTCAAAACTATGACGACAATGCAAACAAAGACGAGATTCCACAAGAAGTCAAGAACCACCACCGGCCTCGACTACACCCAATCCGTCTGTTGTTCCTCCAATTCATCAGTTGTGGCTTCCCGCACCAGCCTGGACGACTCCCTAAATATCCTCCTGTCGCTAGCCCGTCGCAGAAACCGCGCATCCCCACGGATGCTAGCACACCTCGACAAGTTATTGTTGTTGATTCCGCTGGCCTCCGGGGGATTCGAACCATCACCATTCGAAAGCAAGGGAGTCGTGAATACTGTAAAATTTTCTGTCGAATGTGAAGGTCTTAAACTTCCTCCGCTGTCCATGACAACAATTTTCACCCAAATTTCGTACTAGAAAACCAAAATTCAGCTCGGGACTTCAAGATCTTTGCACATTCACCCACAAATTTCTTCCTGAAATACCCTTTCTACACGGAATTTAAAGCTTTGCAGTTATATTTCCGAAGTTATCATCGTCGTAACCTTGACTTCTACGGTAGTGTGGCATCGTATGATCCATTTTTACACTACTCTACCCAGAGCTACATCTTTTTCATGGAAGGATAAATTTTGTAGCAGGCCAGGGGATTTGAGGTGGTTAAATACATCAATCAATCATGGAACGATACTTCTTAATTTAAAAACACAAACTTTGTAAGTGGCCTTTAATTATACAGAACGTGCTGTCGGAATCCGATATGTTAGGGGCGGACGCGGTACAATGCTCATTGCAAAGCGCGTTGGAGGGTGTAGGTTGTAAGTCCAATGGCATGCAGATAACCATCAAACTCGTGGCCACCTTTGCAATAAGAGGTTGTTGAATTGATATACCAATGATAATAAAAAAAATTCATTTAAATATTTTTTTAAAATATAAAAAAACAATGAGGTAATGTGAAACTTTGAAAAAATCTCAAAATTTTATTGTCAATGCATTAACTAAGAGTAGTCAACGGATGTAACCAACTCTATATACCATGCCCTTACAGGTGTGTTGACATCAAGATTGAGATCAATATTGGTCTGTGGTATTTTAAGAAGAGGTAAAATATTGCTTGGATTATTTTGATGTTAGAAAAGCATTAAGAGAATTCATTCAAGATTATTTTAGTTTTAATGACTTAGAAGTTTAGGAAGGTCAATATTGTGACAAATATTTTGGATATAAATAGGGAAGTTTAGGAGAAAGTGTTGTTCATCTTTAGTCAACTCTTAGAGTGTCACAAAGACAACAAATTCTTTCATGCCATGGTGTTTTGTGTATTGTCCAACTTCCACTCTCACCATGTAGCTCATAATAATTAGTTCTTATTTTAACAATATTTATTCTCTTCCTTATGTTAGTCTTAATAGAAAAAGATTTTTAATCTTCAAAATTAAGGTTATTAATTTTATTTTATCCTATAAATCTTTATGACACCAAAAATTCTCTTTAATTTTAATTTTAATAATATTTATAAGAAATAGTTACACACATTTTAATGAACATTTTACAATATCAAATGAATGGTTTAAGATATCATGCTTATTTTATTTATGTACTATTTTTTATTAATAAATGTTTTCACTTACTAAAAAAATATTCCAAATTTGTAAAAAATGTTCTTTTATCAAAACACTTATTCATATTAAGGATTTAATTGTCATTCTATATTTTGTATTTAAAGTGATATTGTGTATATTAGCTATTTGATAGTTTTGTCTTATTGTAATTGTAATTTTTATATTTTATATTTAAAGTGATACAATAATTTTTATATTTTATATTTAAAGTGATGTTGTGTATATTAGTTATTTGATGGTTTTGAGTTATGTTTCAATAGTTAATTCAAACTTAAAAATATCAATTCTAACATTTTTTTTTTTAATTTATTATGACTACTTTTCATATTAAATACAATAAAATAAAGTTTATATTTAAAAAAATGAAATTAGGAAATTTATATTATATAAAGTTGTTAGCCACATTATATCATGCTTCTTGTAAAAGAATTTTAAGATAAATAAACATCTCTTTACATGCAAAATACAAAGCTTACTTGTAATATTGGGAGAAAATTCTCAATACTTCTTCCAACTATGAAGTCTAAAGTAAATGCCTATTATTCCAATAGCTTTAAATAACATGAAACTTCATAGAAAATGTCAAAAATATGAAGTCTAAAGTAAATGCCTAATATTCCAATAGCTTTAAATAACATGAAACTTCATAGAAAATGTCAAAAATGATAGCCCCTTTGATTGTACAAAATCTTGCTTCCAAATCTCTATATCTTCAACTAGCTCATGCACAATGTCCTCTTCCTTTAAATCCACGGTGGAAAAGTTTATTGACATTATTTGGTTGGAAGCGTCTA
Organism: Picea glauca; assembly: GCA_000966675.3. Classification (NCBI taxonomy): domain Eukaryota; kingdom Viridiplantae; phylum Streptophyta; class Pinopsida; order Pinales; family Pinaceae; genus Picea; species Picea glauca. The sequence continues at coordinate 261,331 of JZKD02S0307144.1, forward strand.
TCTAAGATTCCTTGCTCAAATTCAGAATCGGGTGGGCGCAAGGTGATGATGTTTTCTCATGATATGTTAGTGGCAATGCAAACATGAAAAATAAAAAAATATGTTAACTTGGAGGGATGATTCCACCTACTTTCACAATGAATTTTAATTTGGTGCAACAATATCAAATGTAGGAAAATGAATTAATTTCCTGACATATAATTTTTATTTCTTGTCAAAATTGTGTATGACTATGTAAAATTTGAGTTTTTGGATTTTTCAGGCAAAATATAATGCATATGTTTCCGTTAGTTCTAGATTGGAATTTCCTTGAAAAGTTGAAGAACACATTGTTCTTATGCATAACTATTTTTTCAAAATTTGTGATGTCAATTTTAAATCTTTTTAAATTATTAAATTTCCTATATCCTTTAAATTTCAAGGCCTAAATATTAGTGTGTACTAGTATAGCATATAACTTATTTTTAGAATAGTTAAGGTGAAATAAAATTATAGAAGAAATAAAAGAGGTATGTATTTTAAGATTTCTATGTATGTCAAGACGAAAATATATTAAAAATAGTAAAAAATATTAATTTTTTAAATTTTGATATATTTTAAATGTGCATAGTGGACACTATATGCGTTTATAGTTTCATTGACAAAAAACTTGTGTAGTCTCTAGAAAAATAATGTCAAAAATAGAGATATTGAGAGGTATTCAAAAAATGGAAGTTTTAATGTATTTTCAACCCAAAACACTAGGTGAACCTATATTTGAGGCAAACAACTCATCAACCATGTTCACTAGAGTGTTTAATCCATTCCCTCCCCCAAAAAAAAAATGAAATGAAAAGTATACTCATGCACTCTAGGAACATGCATGTCCTCTAGGAACACATGCATGTTCTAGAGCACACGTTCTTTTATTTAAAAGTATTCTTTTCCTCACCTCCACCCCATTTAACCCTCTCACCCCACCCCCTCCTTCCCACACCTCCTGTAACGACCCCGACCATCAACCCCACTATCGAGCAAATTTTACTATGCAGAATAACACTTATATAGTATGCATTTAAATGAAGTTAAATGACTTAACATAGTAAACATATAATTACCACTAACATACAAAATTAATGGAATTAACAGTAAATATCATTGCAACGGAATACATGATAATATTGCAAGCATCACATACATGCATTTTAATTGAAATTAAACACATGCATATACTTATCTTTGAAACTGTTGTAACTCCACCAACTACGTGCAGACCTTCCACAAACCTCCCATCCTTAGACCTCATTGCTCATCATGCTCAGCAGTGGGTCACCCCCAAGATGGGGCTAAGAAACACCCAAGGCAAGGGAATCCTAGACTAGGCTGAGGTTACAGGAAAACTGCATAGAGAAATTAGAAGGATTCTCTGCAGAAGCCTTCTTACACCCACTACTCATGGACTCTCATTCCCCACATCCATGTTCCACCTAGGAGTATACACATTCACAAGCATAGTGCATCGATGCTTCACCTCCCTCTTTGGGTCTCGGCAACAGGTAGGATAAGGAATTCTCAGAGCTTTGTAGTTGGTGATGGACTCTCTTTGCGAGAAAACCACTTCCCAGCAGACTCTCACTTGGAGAGAGTTTCTCATAGGCCTGACAACCTACCTCTTCTACCACGGTCCTGACAACCCAGTTCTTGAACCAACTTTAGCCCAATTCCCGCAATGTGAGGACAACAACAACAACTGGTCAATTCCACTTAGGAAACACAGAAGGCAGAAACCAAAAGAAATTTCAGGTATGGACTCAAGTCCGCAAGAGCGGATAGGATGGGCTCATAGGACACATAGGTGACATGGCTCAATTCATGGTTTTGCCGCTAGTTTTCAGGGTTAGTGACAAGGAATCCATGCAGAGGTCGAACACAGACTCAATGGTTCAGACGCAGGGTGTATCGACCAATGAAGAAAATATCATAGGCCTCAGGTTTCAGACCTGCAAGAGGCATATAGATATCAGATGAAATTCATTGTTTCAGACAGTCCACAACAGAATGGAGGATGAGCCCCAAACTCATTTGACACTTCAGCTTTTAACCACATGCGCCCAGGTCGACACTTGTCTTCCTAGAGTTGCATGTGTTTATTTTTGCACATGTTGGAGCTGTATGCTTGCCTCTCCCAGGACTTAGGATAAAAATATGTTTTGTCACCTAGCTTTAAAATAATAATAAAATATCATTCTCAAGGACTTAAGCCCCCTAATATTAGCCCCTATTTCCAACCTTTCAGCCCCTTTTCCCTTACCCACCTTGTGGAAGCTTAGTGCCCCATTTCTCTTTCTTCGTGGTCGGTCTGCACGCAGCGATGTTTAATCTTTATTAATGTTATGCATATTACATATACAAAAACAGGCTCCTGACCTTTAACACTTAGGCTCTTCGACCTAATAAACACATAAGCCTACCAACTTATCAATATTCGACTCACCAGCCTACAAAATATGATTACAATTCATAAAAATGATTACAATTCATAATATAATTGTGGCACTACCGGGGGATATTACAATCCCCTCCCCTTATTTTTTCACTGTCCTTAGTGCAACTCTTTACACAACATTAGCAAGATTTTCAAAATCTTAAAAAAGATGTGGGTATTCTGCCCGCATAGCATCCTCATGCTCCAATGTCATGTCCTCGGGACTGTATCAGGTCCACTGGACCTTTACAAGCCCTATGGATCGATTCCAGAGATGTTTGCTTTTCTGATCCAATATGTGCACAAGATGCACTTGCAAGACACCTTCTTTCTCCACCTGAATCACATTCCAATCGATTACATGATTATCATCAAGTATATATTTCTTAATCAATGAAATATGAAACACATTATGTACAATCATGGATGAAAGTAATGAAAGCATATATGCAACTGGGCCAATCCTTTCTAGGATTTCAAATGGCCCACAAAATTTGGCTGCCAACTTAGAACAGTTTCCCAGCTTCAGGGAACTTCTATTGACTTTTACTTTCAGGAAAACATGGTCACCCACTTTAAACTCTCTATGGGTTCTGTTCTTATCAGCATAATTTTTCTTCCTGTCTTGGGCAGCTTTCAAATTCTGCTTAACTTTTAGCATTTGTTCTTCCATTTCCTTGAGAAACTATGGCCCAATTACTTCCCTATTAGCTGGATTATCCCATCTTACTGGAGTATTACACTTTCTGCGATAAAGTGATTCAAATGGACTCATCTTCAACGATTCTTGTGTTAGAAAAACAGGACCGCGGAGCAATAAAATAAAACAAATGTAGAAACAAAACAAAGAAGACACACAATACAAGAGAGACACATATTTACGTGGTTCACCCAGTGTGGGCTACGTCCACCAGAGAAA
>JZKD02S0307144.1:264763-276003 GCA_000966675.3 Picea glauca
GTCCTTCCTTTATTATTATCCATCAAATGAAGGGATACAACCTACAGCAAAACCCGCTGTAACTTCCTCTTCTTTCTCTCACAGTCTCCTCTCTCAGAATACAATATTCACCATCCTACATAGCCATAATACATTTCCCTCATAAAAGGGGGTTGCCTTCTAGGGCAAAAAACCCTAACATAATCTCTACCGTTAGATCTACGACCTTATAATGAACGGTCCAGATTTACAATGAAATTACAATATACTTTTACAAGGCAATTTTTGCTACGGGGGCTTCGCCCACGAACCCCCGCTTGCCCCCGGACCCCGCAAAGGGGGTACCCCCCCTCTGCACTCCCCCGCGTGGAAGAGTGTACATACTTATGGGGTGTAAATACTTCATGGGGTATAAACACGGCTGAAAACAAGGACCTCTGAATCAGGAAGATAATCAAGCTCCACAACCAACATCTTGATACCCATTATTGTAGGCGAATTCTACCAAGTGTAGGTAGTCTTCCCATTTCGATGGTTTTTCCATTACATACATCCTCAGTATGTCTTCTATTACTCGATTCATCTGCTCTGTTTGCCCATCCGACTCAGGATGATAGGTTGTACTGAAGTTCAGATTCGTTATGAACCCCTTGAATAACCCTTTCCAAAATTTGGAGGTGAATTTTGGGTCTCGGTCAGACAAAATTGTCTTGGGAATACCGTGCAAGCGTGTTATTTCCCTCATAAAAATATCAACAATGTTAGTTGTTTTGTGAGTAGTATTTAATGGAATAAAATGGGCAACTTTCGTAATCTTGTCCACCACCACCATGATTTAATCATGTTGCTTGTCTGTTATGGGAAATCCTGTGATGAAATCCATTGTCACCACTTCCTACTTCCACTCAGGAATGGGTAAAGGCTGCAACAATCTTGTTGGGTGCCTGTGTTTATCTTTAACCTTTTGGCACTCCATACATCTGGCAATGTATTATGCAATCTCTTTCTTTATACCTGGCCAAAAGTAATGGCTCTTGATTGTTTCCATAGTTTTCTGATATCCAGGGTGCCCAACATAAGGCACATTATGCATTTCATGAAAAATCATAAGTTTCAAGTCCTGGACATTAGGTACATAAATTTTTTTCTTGTACAGAAGTATTCAATCAGCCCTTAATTTATAATTTTCCACTTTCTGTGGCATCTTACCTTGTTGTAGCTTTGCTACCAAATCTTTGTACTACAAATATGTATTTGTAGCTTCCAAAATTATGCCTTTAATATCGGTTCGATACATGTTAATGGTTGTAGCATGTAATTCATGCACTCTCCTACTAAGTGCATCAACGACTTTGTTCTCTTTTCCTTTTATATGCTTGATATCAAAGTCATACTCACAGAGAAACTCCAACCACCTACTCTGCCTAGAATTCAAGGTTGGTTGATCAAACAAATACTTCAAACCATTATGGTATGTCCTTAGTTCAAACCTCCTTCCCATGAGGTAATGCCTCAATTTCTTTAGAGCATGTACTATCGCTGCCAACTCCAAATCATGAGTTGCATAGTTCCTTTCGTGCTCTTTCAACTTTCTAGATTCATAAAAATTGCGAATCCATTCTAATTGAGGACTCCTCCTAGTTCTTCTTTGCATGCATCCTTACACACTACAAAGCCTTCATTCAGATATGCAATCCTCAGGATTGGAGCACTGGTTAACAACTACTTTAATTGTTGAAATCTTTTCTCACATTCTTCTTTCCACTGAAACATCTTCTCCTTTCTTTGCAAGGAAGTGATAGGGTGAGCTATCCTCAAAAACCCTGCAATAAACCTTCTGTAATAACCATCTAGACCCATAAAGGATCTGACTTCTATCACATTATTTGGCATTGAGCATTCTATGATGGCCTCAATCTTCTAAGGATCTACAACTATCCCATCTTTTGAAATAATATGCCCCAAGTAATGTATCTTCTCTTGATAAAATGAGAATTTGCTCAATTTGGCATACAACTGGTGCTCTCTTAGCACTTGTAGCACCATCCTCATATGATGTTCATGCTCTTCCTCTGACTTGGAATACACTAGGATGTCATCTAAAAATACTATGACAATCTTGTCTAGGTAGTCCCTAAATACACCATTCATCAGGCACATAAAAACAATGGGTGTGTTCGATAGCCCAAATGACACCACTCTGAATTTGTAATGACCATACCTTGTTCTAAAGGCAGTCTTGTTGATGTCTTCATCCTTTATCCTTACCTGGTGATATCCTGATCTAACATCTATCTTTGAAAATATCTTTGCATCCTTCAATTGATCAAAGAGGTCATCAATCCTCAGCATAGGATATTTGTTCTTTACAGTTACTTTGTTCAATTGTCTAAAATCGATACACAATCTCAATATCCCATCCTTTTTCTTCATGAACAGGATTGGGGCACCACAAGGTGACACACTTGGGAATATATACCCCTTCTTTAGAAGCTCTTAAAGTTGCAATTACAATTCCTTCATCTTTGGCGTACTCATTCTATAAGGATATTTTGACACCGGAGCTGCTCTAGGCATCAAGTTTATAGAAAATTCAATATCTCTCTTTGGGGTAATCCAAGTACCTCATGGAATACATCTTCAAACTCTTTTAGCACCACATGATCTTCAATATTTGATATCTCATCCTTATATTCTTCCTCCACATGGGCTGCAAATAATTGACAGCCTTTCCTGTAGCACTTCTTCTATTGCATTGTTGAGATTTCTCTGGTAGAAACAACTCTAGGAATTCCTTGGACTGTTTTCCAATTTCCTTCCTCATCCAGGAAAGTGAATGCCTTGTTACAATAGTCCAAGATGGTATGGTGTTGGTCTAACCAGTCCATCCCAATTAGACAGTCATAAGAACCTAAAGGCAGAATGTTCAATTCATCCTTTGTGCTCAGTCCATTCATGTCCACAGGATAGGACTTAACCAATTCAGTGACTTTTCTCTTGGTTCCTATAGCTAGCTGGACTAACAAATACTTTTCATGTTTTATTTTCGACAAATGCCAAATTTCCACCACTCTAGGATCTATATAACTATGGCTAGCCCATGAATCAATTAAAATAGTAAATGGTTGATTGTTAATCATACCTTCCACTTCAATCATGTGCGACTGATATTCATCTTGCTTTTTGTCCATGGCTGCGTAGATCCTTGGAATTCTATTGCCCATGTCTTCCACTGTTTCATCTTGATGAACATTATGGACAACTCTCACTTTTCCATTTTTATTGGGAAAATCTTTGTACTTTTGGTTCCCCTGACAACCCCAACACTGAATGGGTGTCTTCCTTGGCCTTTGTTCCACTATGTCAACCATTCTCGGCTCTCTAAATGATGGTTGTCCTTGAGGAATGTTTCTGAAAAATGGTGGTTTAGTTCCCTTCTTCCTCTGATACATCTAGAATTTATTCTTGTCATCCCAAGCTTTCTGAAAAGTAGGATTTTCTCTTTGTTGCTCATATAAGAATTTCTCTCTTCTTATCATTTCTTCCATAGTATTATGGTCATCATACTGGATCTTGTCACCGATGGAAGGTGGCATTCCACTCAGATACCTATGAATATTGACAGTCTCATCTTTGATGAATGGAACATACTTCAACAATTCCAAAAATCTTCACTCGTATTCATCAATGGTCATGCTGCCCAGCTTGAGTTCAAAGAACTCTTTCATATTTCTGTCATAATATCTTTTAGTCAAGTATTTCTTCTCAAAATACCTCTTGAATTCTCTCCAAGTGATATATTTCTCTCTAATGTGATGTACCTGCACAAGTTGATCCCACCACATGGATGCCTTTCCTTTCAGTTGATACATTGCAATTCTTCCTTCTATAGGAGAGGAATAATTCTGCGGATGGAAATATTTCCTTATGCCAAGCAACCATGTTTCGCATGCTCATGTTTCTGGTGTTCTCCACCAGAAGTAGGAGGTTTAATATTGTTCATTTCTCCCTTCAGTTCATCCACTCCAGATCTCCTGTGCTTTTTTGTAGGAGATGGGCTTGAACTATTGTGATCCCTCCTCTTAGAGCGACCTTGAGAGTGATGATGGTGTCTACCAACACTCCTTGATATTCTTCCCTCAGAAGCCTGGTGAATCCTTGTTTTGCTCGATTCTCTCTCCTTGTCAAACTTCTTTCCTAGTCTTTCCATACTCTGCATCAATTTTAAGTTTAATTTTCCTTGTTGATCTCTGGCTTTCATGAGATTTTTGTTATCATCTTGGTGAGCCTAGGCGTCTTTTTGTAATCGTTCAATGATTTTCATCATATTCTCTTCCTTATTTCTGTCTTCTCCATGTCCATTGGAGTTCGATCCTTCTACTCCCAAATGGACATCCATTCTTTTTTCTTCATCCTCAGAAGTGGAAGCAGTCTGTGCCTCTTCCATTTCTTTTACACTCAGTGGCAATTCTATTTGGTTCTGACACTTGTTGAACTTCTGCATCACAATCTGCAGACAACCGAAATTTTCCAGGCCATTATTCCTTAACAAATCCCACAACGTTTATAAACAAATTTGATTCAAGAAAACGTTCAATTTTCATGAATTTTTCGAGCTCTACTTCGCTCTGTAGTAAACTCATGCCTTAGCCCTTTTCTCTAAGTTCCCCAACCCACACGACCATGGGTCATGACCAAGTTCTAGATCTCAAGGTTCTCTATTCGAGACTTCAACTTTCAGAAAACTCCAATCACATCACATCAGTTACTCGGAGTTCCAAATTACTGAACTTGCAAGGTAGGTGGATCAACCATCCACCATACCTAACATACGACGATGGACATACACAAGGGAATTTCTGTCATTGAAGCCTTCGAGACTTCGGAAGCTTCAGGAATTCAGAGTTTTGGGTTTCAAAGGTTCGGGAGTTCAGTCCTAGAAGCTCCCACACTCGCTTCACTCCCAAATCCTGACTTCTGAACTTTTGACCTTTCTATCCTCGAGGCCCACAACACGGCTATCGCCAACCACAATGATGACACATGGTGCACTTAAGAAGGTCCACGTTACCCCAGGCGATGCCATCTGGCCCATTGCATCTACTTTTTCTTTCAGGACCCACTACCATGTGGCACACATACAATGTGTCCACGTCCATCCAAGTGGCATCAGTATGACCCACTACTTCGACCCTTCGAGACTTTGTGATTTCAGGCTTCGAGAGTTTGTGGGTCAGCAGATCCCACTTCTCCCGATAGCCAAACTCTCAAAATTACAATCTTCTCTTCTACTTGATCCAACAGTCAATCTCTTTTTCCCAGATCTACGGTTTATATCTTCTCAGGATTTCGGAGTTTCAGGTTTCTGAGTTTTGTGTCTCAGCGCACCCTGTTTCTCCCGATTGTCGAACTCCGAAAGTCTTCCAAGATAACCTTCATGTGCCTTCTTAGGATTTGACAGTCGTAAATAACTCTTCTTTTTCCCTAATAGATCCTACGACTCTCAACACCCTAAGTGTTGAGATCTCTCTCTCTCTCTCTCTCTCTGGTCAAACACCACATAAACTAAAGTTTTATTCTACGCTACTCCTCCCGAGCTTCATAACATGGCCAAGAAACCCGTTGGCACTAAGAAATATTCTAAGGTTCGAAATTGGTTCCATCCGAACACCATTTTAACTTGAAACCTTGGGTCCAAAGACCACCTATCCGGCCCATCCAAGTTCAACGTTGAAACCTGGGGCTTTGATACCATATTGTAACAACCCCGACCATCAACCCCACTATCGGGAAATGTTACTATGTGGAATAACACTTATACAGTATGCATTTAAATGAAGTTAAATGACTTAACAGAGTAAACATATAATTATTGTTATATAATTACAGATTAATGACTTAAATGTATAATATTTATTAATGTTATGCATATTACATATACAAAAATAGGCTCTTGTCCTTTAACACTTGGGCGCTCCGGCCTAATAAACACATAATTCTACCATCTTATAAATACTCAACTCACTAGGCTACAAAACATGATTACAATTCATAATATAACTGGGGCACTACCGGGGGATATTACACCTCCTAGTCTCACCTATCTCCATCCCCTTTCCATCCACCCTTTTCCTCTTCTTTCCTCCTCCCCTTTTTCCTATCTTGCACCACCATATTGTACCCACCTCCGCTTGTCTCACCTATTGTTACACATTATTTTCGTCACCCTTATGACCGTTAATGATGTGAACCTGCCTGTTGCCTTCAGAGGGGGCAGTGGCCTGAATTCTTGAAGAAATAAGGGAGAAGAACTTTCCCTAAGAGAAGAAGTCGTATTTTCCTTTATAAAAACCCTATTAAGGAGGATTTCCGCAGGATCCTATATACACAGGGTGCGGAAATGCCTGATTTCCACAGGTTTCACTATAGCTAGGTCACAAAGTTTCTACAGGCTTCATTACAGCTAGGGTTCGACGACCTTCGTACGTGGGAAAAATGAGCATTTTCTCGATGCTTCTAGAAGGATAAACTTCTATGGTGAGGTGGCCTCTGAATGGTTTGGATATTACTCGCTTTTATGATTTAGTGGGATCATCCTAACGTCCTCACCTTATCCTCTTTAGCTTATAAAAGGAGAGGAGCTCTCATGGAGAAAGTTAGTTGGATTGATCTTGGGAAATTTATGTTGTCTTCAAGCTTTGCTTTGTCAATATAGATTGTGAGTAACTCTCAGATCCATGGTCTCAAAATCCTTGGAGCAAGAAGTGTGTGGGAAGTAAGGAACTATTGGAAGGAACCTGAAAACATCAAGGCATCTGGTTGTATCTTTCTTCCTCATTATATAATACAGTGGCATGTTTCTTTCCCATAAAATCATTAGCATTTTATTACATGACTCCTTGATCACATTTTTAGGTTATCATTGAATCTACTATTGTTGCTTTTACTTTGGCTAGTTTGTGTTATTGCAGATTTGATCTCACAAGAGCACCGGAGCGATGCAGGGACAACAGAGGTATAAGGAAGAGATATATTAATGTATGTCATCCATTCCTTCTTTGATAGTAAATTCAATGATAGAGACTTAGGGAAAGCGTCATGTCCTATCTTCTTTTGTTCTAGATCCAGGTGGATATAAGGAGATTAGTTTATGTCCTCATTTACCTATTTATCTGATAACAAAATTGACGACTCCACTACGGACCAAACCTAGAATCTCTGGTTTCGCAGACATGATTATCAAGCATGATTTTCTGATTTCAAGATCATTAAAAAATGAAACCATCTTTGAGCATGGTTTTCTGATTTCAAGCTCGCTAAAAAATGAAACTAGTTGTGAAGATAGTTTTTGCGTCTCTGTAGAAACCTCCTTAAAAAATGAAACAAATCTTAAGAGCATAGTTCATGTTCCTATGTCAAGCTCGTTAAAAAATGACACAGAGGTCTAGGGATTGAACCTGGATTCTCGAGCCTAGCTTTTCTTCTCTGTGGAAATCTCGTTTAAAAATTTAAATAGATTTGTTCCCCCTCTTTGTTGAGTCAATTCCTTCGTCTAGTATTTGAAGCTTCCTTTCCTCCGCCTTTGCAGTTGGACGAAATGATGCTTGGGGGGCAATGGTTCCAGCCTCTAGAATTCATGCTGAATTTGAGCCACTAGCTTCTTAAGCTGGGGGCTAAGTACCAACCATGCATTGGGAAGTCACAAGCATAGTTTTCTATGGTTCAAGCTTGTGTAAAAATGAAACCATCTACCTCAAGCATAGTTTCCTCTGGTTCAAGCTTGTGTAAAAAATAAAACCAGGCCCAAGCATAGTTTTTCTTTGTTTTAAAGCTTGCATAAAAATGAAAACAATCCTGAGCTTAGTCTTTGTTCTTTGTCATGCTCGTAAATACATGAGAAAAGTTACCGATCTTAGTCTTTGTTCTTTCTCATGCTCGTAACTCAATGAGAATGTAACTGAGTAAACTTTTATCACTTTTTAGGACTCGTAAAGGTTATACGAAAAAGGAACCCCCTGGAGTTCCCTTTAAGCTCTTTTTAGACTCTCTAAACATGAAAATATTGTCAAGCAACCTTATTCTTTTCATGCTCGTTAAAGTATCTGAAGAAAACATATATTGAGCAATAGTTTATCTCTTTTTTGGTCTCATCAGACTACTTACAAAAAAGGAACTGAGAGAGTTCTCTTTAAGTGTTTTTCAGACTCTCTAAACATGAAAAACCCTCGAGTTTTCTTTCTTTGGACTCATTAAAAAAACATTGAAAGACTCATATGGGATCAAACCACTCCTTCCTAGTGTTCGTTAAACATACTGCGAGGGACTCATCTGAAGGATGAGCTTACAGTTCACGAATATCTTATCCTCCTCAAGCTTGTGTAAAAATAAAGAGGTACTCGCTAGAAATGGTGGGGGAAAAATTGGGAAAGAAATGTGTCTAAACCTTTCTTCTATGAAAGAGTCGCTTTTGAATATGAAACCCTTTCACTCGCCTTGTGTCTGGGTTGGAAAATTTGCTTGTCTCCTTATCATACTCCTATAAGATTACAAATTGGTCTGTGAGTTTTGTTGTTGAGTCAGTTTTTCCAAGACAATTGTTGTGTCATCAATATGTTCAAAGAGAAGTTCAACCTGAAAAGCCTTCTATTGCGTCAGCCATTTCTACATTCCTTAAGCCTTCTATTACATCTGTCATCCTTGAGTCAGTCCTGAATCACTTGTTACTCTAATCTATATCAAATCTTGTTACCCGTTTCATGTCATTGATGGGAGATACATTAAGGCCCTCCGATGACGAGTCTTTTCCTATCGACTTCAACTCATTATCTAGGAATTAGACTTAGAAACTAATTAGTACCTTGGAACTTGCATGCCTCAATGGCAGGTTTCCTCGCTTTCGACAATGGGTTTTCATTATTGACCCCTGATCGGGAGATTCCAACGAGTGTTTGACCTCAGATCATTTATTCACATTCGTTGGATTGTACTGGAGTACCTTGGGAGTCATTGACATTAATGGTTATTTCTCTCACACTTGTTAACGATATTCACTAATGACTAGTAATCAAGTAGTTTCTACCATGTTCGACTTCATCACATGTATTCGCATGGTTAGATTCATACTATAGACTGGTGGAGATGAATACCCTGAAGCTTTTCTCACAGATTCAAGTTACATTGGAGTATATTCAGTTTGTACTGTTGCATATATCCGCATTGTATGTCTGGTGGCTATGTTTGGATTTGAGTCTTTAACACATAGATCCATAGTGTAATTTTGGTGGCTATGATCATATTTGAGTCATAATGGCATGGATCCACAGTGTATGTTTGGTGGCCATGACCTATCTTACTTGACATGGATCTTCGCATGTCGTCATTTATGCTTTGAATTTGTATTCTGAGTATGGGAATGCCTACCTCAGTGATGATATATTATTGTACTATATTTCCTTATTTGTTGGAAGGTTTCTGCCTGACGTGTTCCTTGTTCCCCACACACACTTGACAAAGTATATCAACTATCACTCTGTTCTAACTTCATACTTTGGGGGGGTATCTGTTACACATTATTTTCGTCACCCTTATGACCGTTAATGATGTAAACCTGTTTATTTCCTTTAGAGGGGGTAGTGGCCTAAACTCCTGAAGAAATAAGGGAGAAGAACTTTCCCTAAGAGAATAAGTTGTATTTTCCTTTGTAAAAACTCTATTAAGGAGGATTTTCACAGGCTGTTATACACGCAGGGTGCGAAAATGTCTGATTTCCACAGGTTTCACTATAGCTAGGTCGTAGAGTTTTCGTAGGCTACATTACATCTTGGGTGCGGTGACCTTCATACGTGGGAAAAATGAGCATTTTCTTGATGTTTATAGAAGGACAAACTTTTATGGTAAGGTGGCCTCCAAATGGTTTGGATATTACTCGCTTTAATGATTTAGTGGGATCATCCTAACCTCCTCAGATTTTCCTCTTTAACTTATGAAAGGAGAGGAACTCTCATGGAGAAAGTTAGTTGGATTGAACTTGGGAAATTTATGTTGGCTTTGAGCTTTTCTTTGTCAAAATAGATTGTGAGTAGATATCAGATCCATGGTATCCGAATCCTTGGAGAAAGAAGTGTGTGGGAAGCAAGGAACTATTGGAAGGAACCTGACAACATCAAGGTATCTAGTTGTATCTTTCTTCCTCATTATATAATACAGTGGCATGTTTCTTTCCCATAAAATCATTAGCATTTTATTACATGACTCTTTGATAAGATGTTTAGGTTTTCATTGAATCTACTATTGTTGCTTTCACTTTGGTTGGTTTGTGTTATTGCAGATCTAATCTCACAAGAGCACTAGAGCGATGCAGGGACAATAGAGGTACCAAGTATGTCATTCATTCCTTCTTTGATAGTAAATTCAATGATAGAAACTTAGGGAAAGTGTCATGTCTTGTCTTGTTTTGTTCTAGATATAGGTGGATCTAGGGAGATTAGTTTATGTCCGCATTTACTGACTTATTCAATAACACCCATACACCCCTCTTCCTTTTCCACCAATACCCACCCACCTTCCCTATCTACCCACCTCCACTCCCATCCCCTTCATCCCCTCCACTCCATCTACTCGAAATATCGACCCTCCCCTATGCCACCACATCCTCCCTACACCTATAGACAACCCTCACCTCCTCTCTTCCTCTCTTTCTTCCCCTTTATCTTGCTTCACCTTTCCACTTAGCTCCTACCTTCTATCCTTCATTCTCACCACTCCCCCTCCTCTACACATATACCCTTCCCTTTTCCCCTATCATTGGATCCCATCATGAAAACCTCTCCTCATCTCACCTATATCCCTTTCTTCTTTACCCTCATTGTTTTCCTTATATTCCCATCCACATTGAATCCCTTATCACCTTCCCTCGCAACCCTCCAATGGATTTTCCCTTCTTTCAATAATGCCCACTACTCCCCCTACACTACTCATCATCCATTTTCCTCTTTTCACCTCCATAGCCCACCACATACCCCCTTATCCTCATCCCTCCCTTGGCTCATCTCCTTCTCTCCCTTCATATTCCTACCCCCTTCCCCTTCTATGCTCCCTCCTTTCCTTTATAAATCCTTCACCTTATCTCACCTTCCCCTTCTATCCTCCCCCCTTTCCTTTATAAAGCCTTCACCTTCTCCCCCTTTTCCCCTCTCATCCCACACTTCCGTGCTTTCCTCCCCTGTTCTCACCTATCTCCTTCTATTCTCATGCTCTCCCTT
>JZKD02S0307144.1:277447-294917 GCA_000966675.3 Picea glauca
TTATTTTCATTTGAGGGTTAACACCCATCTTTCCAAACAAGAGGCCTAATTAGTTGGTCAAATTCCATAAAATTAAGGTAAACATAATCTTCTTATTATTACTCCTATTAAATTATTATCGTTAACATTACTTTTAAGTTAAATTAAAAGAGATTATATGTATCACTACTCTTAAATTAAATAAATAATTTAGAATTCAGAAGAGAAAAAAAAAAATGAATTTGAAAATTCCTAAAACACACTTCTAAAGTTGAGTAAGTATACATTATAATCTCACACCATATTGTATCAACATCATTCACACTTTCTTTTTAATATAATCTTGTAAAACGTTTTTAACACTTTTTTTTTCATATAACCTTGTAAAACATTGTTAACACTTTGTTTTTTAATATAATATTGTAGAATTCTATTTTCTTATGTGTGATTTGAATATTCTAATCTTAGAGACAAAAACACTAAATTGTGATTTAATTTAACCCAAAAATATTGAGTTTTACATTTAAGTATTAGAACCAATACTGCAAGTTTAGATCTCATTAATTTATCATAAAGCGCAATTACGGTAGCAAACAATTCAAATTAGTATCACAGCCACGACCTATATGTTGAAGGACTCATATATGCAACATCTCGACTCATGTATATGGCTAAAACAAATATGCATATGATAGGTTGCAAGAGAATAAGTTAGAAGTAAACATGTAAGAATGGAGAAAGGAAGATTCAAAAAGGTGGTTGGACAAGTAAAATAGAAACAAATAGAAACATCTTTGGACTATACAAAACTACATAAGAATGCTATCAAATTAAGTAATCAATGCAAGAACAAAAAATGAGTAATATTTATGCATTTTATTTAGTGAAGTAAATGAGCGCAACACAAAATTTAAATTAGAAAGGAGAACTAAAATATAGACATCATTCATCCAAACATAGAATTATTGTAGGAAACTTATTTAAGGAATACCAAACTAGTTTCAAAACAAAAGTTGAAATTTCTCTCCAGAAATTCCAATTACTATTATATACTTATAAAGACTAAAAAATAATGGGGTTCAATAGGACAAAATGATTCAATGTATATCAATATCAACAAGTTGTGGATTTCGCCTCACCTTGATAGGTATGGATCTTTACCCCCAACCTCCATTTTTCTTCAACTCCATATGCATAAAGTTTTCTTGAATCTATCTGAAAGGAAAATTTGCCAGCACTCCAAAATATAGTGTTTTTCATATTAATCTGCACAATCCATTCATACCTCTATTTAATTAATCATTATTGTGGCCTTAGTATTTTTTTTTTCTTTGATCTTGCATATTAAATAAGAGAATATGGAATCAACAAAACATTACTATAATTAAAATTTTAGAGAGTTTTCACTTGTTTGAAAAACTGTAGATATTTTACAAGTGAAAATCCATGTCATACAAACATGGCCATCAGTTTCTAATCCCAAGTGGTCCATGATGCTTAATGACTCCCACATATAAAAGAATATACATACACATTTTCATCCACAACAAGTGTGGCATAACCACTTGTAGTTACATGAATTACCTTCATCCCTAGAAGTGATTCCAAAACATTAGGAATAATTTCACATTATTCATTTACATGACCCAAGAAACCCCCAATTGACTCCATCCCCATGAAATTTGTTTTCCATCTTTTCCCACAACAACAACATGCCATGCACTAGCCACTATCATGAAATTTTTTATCTCCAAATGATTAAATTGTTTTATCATCCAGAGATACTTTTCATTTGTTATAGAGCCATGTCCAAGCTCACCTCCTAGACTACAATTGATAGGATCTATTGACATATAGATTTCCTGATATATACATGAAATGTTATTTTAAAATTTAACTATGGTTCAAAAACACAGTCATGAAGTAGTTTTATAAAATAAATGGGAAAATAAAATATATTTAAGTTACAAAATTTACATGCCACTCAGATGATAGCTAAGAGATAAAAAATAATAATAACTTATTACAATTTGTACCACAACAACATTCTCCATTCTCCATATCACCTTTCAACAAATGTGGCTCTATATCATGTTTCTTGGATTGATGACCAAGAGTTGCATCTAAACCCTAAGAGAATGTGTAAAATATACCCTCGTGAAAGAACAATAGTGAAAACATTACCATGACTACTTGCCAAGTGAAAAAAAATTTCAAAGACTCCACTAGTTGTGGAGTAGTAGAAGCTCTAGAGCCTTTGACCTTGTATTTTTAGTCACTAAAAAGGTTTTTTGAAAACCCATAATATTTTCCTACATCATGGATAAAAATTATATTCCCTAGTCCTGTATTTGACTAGATCATATGGATCTTCTAAAGAGATGTGCATATCAATGATGTAACCTTATGTTGACACCTTTTTCCTTCTTATGCCTAAAAATTTCCTTCTTTTGTGGACGTCTTTTTATATAACAACTATATTCATGCAAATGGAGGAGTAATGCCCTCATGAGACGATATGGGCATCACATACAGTACTAGCTAACAATGATAGCTAGTTTAGAGTTTGATGCATTCTAGTTTATTCTATGGAAAGATATATGACAAATGGGAGAGTGTTAGAAAATATGTCACTCATATTAAATGCATGTGAATCATACATATGGAAATGCATGCAAGCTCAACATATAATGGATGATTTTAGGGGCTAAATTTCGCTTATGGGCTAATTTTCCATGGTTTTTCCCAAAACATGATTCGCCATTCTAAAAATGATTCGCCCAAATTCTATAGGATAAAATTATTTTACCATAAAAATATCCAAAATTTTATACAAATTTTATAAAATCCTTAGAAATTTGAATATTTTTATAAAAATATCGCCAAACATTTATGGTTGGAATATGAATGATTAGTAAGATTCGCCAAGGTTTCTACATTTTAAAATAAATTTCCATCCTTAAAATCACCCATGATATTCACTCAAATATATTTTGTTATTTTGAAAAAGTTATTTTTTAAATTATACACTAATATTTTTTATTAATTTTTTCAATGAAAATGATACTATTTTTTGTTATTTTGAAAAAAATATTTTTTAAATTATACATTAATTTTTTTAATTAATTTTTTCGATGAAAATGATATTATTGGAGATAAATAATTCTTCACCATCTTTCAAAATAGTACCTGTAACACATCGAACCCCTTAAAAAGGATTTTTAAGGAATGGGGCATTATAAATTTGATTTTGTTAAACATCCTAGATTCCATGTCTGAGATATTCATCCTCTTCTTCTCATCAAGAGCTTTCCCACCATTGTCTCCATGCTCCAATCCGAGCTCCAGATCAGAATTTATACCTTTCTGAAGTTTTGTGAGCCTTATTGTCCCAAGGCCACGTGGCACCCACGTGGATCCTCCTCACACGTGTCATCTCCAAGTTCCTCCATCCATGATGGGAATTCCATCCATTGTCCGATCCAATGACAGGGATCGTTCCCCATTGAACACTTAAGAAAGGGGAGAAATAAACGTTCGACACTTCGGTGCTTAACACCTCTTTTTCATTCTGCACACATATTCTAAATTCTCGAACTCCTAAAGTTCTAAAATGTTTCCATGTAGCTCAGGCCTTCGGGCCTTTTCAAATTACCTTTGACACTATGCTCTAATCCTTCAAAGTCCCAAACTCCCGAAGGGTCCCCACCTACATGTGGTAATGTGGTATATGCAGGGACATGTACAGGTGGGTCCATCCCTTTGACATACCTAGTTACAACGCTCCATCCTCTCAATCTTTCTGATGTCTCATAATATTTCCACATAGCTCCAACCTTCGAGCCTTTTTCGTCTCTCCACGATGCTACACCCTAAATCCTCTAGAGTCCCGAAGTCACGGACTCCCAGAGTCTCACCTACATCACCAACCACTTTGGCTAGGCGGGGACGTATAAGAGGCTGACACGTGGTGAGGGTCATGGGTGACACATGTCCTTAACGATGGACATCTGATAAGGATCCAAGGATCGATGGTCCATGTTACTTCGTCACTTTGGCCTTCGGGTTTTTTGACGCTACAACAACTCCATTATCCTGAAGTGGGACTTCGCCAAAGTATGATACACGAAAACCTTCGTTGGTTGATCGGGTGGTCAAGAAGGGTCATCAATGGACTCCCTAGATCAATGACTCACAATGCTTCACAACTCCAAAATTCTAGAGTTTTGGGAATTTTGAAGTTTCAACATTCTCAGAGCTTCAAACTCCTAGAGCTCTGAAGCCAATAAGAGCTAGCTCCTTTCGGATTAGTGCAGGGTTTCCAGACCCTGGTCATATGGTCCCTTTCAATATTTTCAGGGGCTACACACATTTAATTCTCGGCCGGGAAATTTCTAAGACCGTGAGCATGAGCCCTCAGTCACACAAATCAAAGGTCTAGGGAATTCACCCCCTTGTCTAAACTTTAAGATCGTTATATCTCTTGAGCTTACCGATACCTTAAACAAAATGAAGGGACACTCCTTGTGTTTCTCCTAGAGTTAATAAATTAGAGAGTTATCCACTCCTACATAGTTGTTGTAGGTTATGTGCACCTTCCCACTACCTCTCTTGAGCCTAACAAACTCCCTCATACAGGATGCCCAGAATAACTAGAAGTGTACACATGCACACGTGAAACTATGCCCAAGGTCGATAGACTCACGGTTCTTTCATTTTAACTTGAGCCACTACAGGGCTTGAGCATTTTAATCTACAAACCAACACAATCATTCAAAGATAAAGGAACACAATTCAACCATCAAGCGAACATGCACATCTCTAAAAATTAACATGATATCCACTTTTATTTCACAGTTACAACTCAATTTACACAGAGTATGAGTATACTTATCTTTTACAGATTGCAACCAACTCATTGACTATGGGTGTGCACCTTTCCACCCAACCATAGGCTCAGAGGCATTCATTCTTAGAGCTCTGGCCACCCCCGTTCCAAGCCATGATATTAGCAAGGAACTCTCGTAGTTTCTCAGGGATTCTTTCTCTATCTCAGCTTATGCTCAGATTCAGTTTTATGAAAACTCTCAGAGATCTCCTTCTCTGTCACGGCCTAGATGGGGTTTACTAGATGCTCTCTCAGCATCAAGCTCATGGTCTTCTATTCATCATTCCACTGGAGATCTCCATGCGTTCTCTTCTTTGTCTATCTCCCTTCCTTGCATGCATGCATATCCTTTTTGTTTTAGAAGTTTCTCCTTCCTATCTTGTTCCTTCTGTCAGAAGGAAATGTGGGTCAACGTGGGTCTGAGGGGCTTTGTGGTACTTTGAGTTGAGAGTTTCCTATCTCCTCAGCCATACCATGCTTCCATTCATGGGGGTGGTTGATTTCTCAACCACGAGTCCTTTTTCATTAACTTATTTCTCTCCTTGGGATCCAGAGAGGGTTTGTTATTCCCACCAAGGGGAAATTTGGGGTCATACCCATAATGAAAATTATCCATAATTTTCCTCACTCTTCCCTCTAGTGATATCATGGCTAGTACTTCAAGGCTTCACCCCCATAGTTAGTGATTGGAAATTCAAACAATAATGCATTTACATCGTCACCATGCCACAACATGGTAATCCTAATTAATGATTAATTACAAGTTGGGGGAAATAGGGGTGTTACAATCCCCTCCCCCTTAAAAAGGAACATCATCCTTAGTGTTCTTTCTCAGTAACACCTTTCATGCCTTTCTCATTCAGCCACTTCATAAGTCTTGACCTTATTTCTTGGTTAGGTCCTTTTTCAAAATCTTAACCTTCATCACCTGCATTCAATAATTCTTGGACAACAAGCACATTAATCATCGTCTCATGCGAAAACATTTTACTGTTGTTCAAAATTCGATAGGAAAATTTCATAATATAGCACAATACTTATCTTTCTAGTTCATAGATTTGCATCCACATGGATTTCTTGTTATCTTGGCTCACTAGTTTTCCTTGACATACCCATTGTGTGCATGATCCCAATCAATAGTTTGTAAGAATTATCAAAGTCTCATCTTCCTTGCGGTCAATCACCCTCCAGGCCTAGGTTCAGGCATCCCCTTCTCTTCTATATAGTCCCTCAGGTGAGCCATCTTTCCTTGCCAAGGATTTCTCTCACAAGAAGAGTTCTAGAGACTTCATTGAGCCTTACAGTCAAGGCGCCCTCGGACTTTCTTTGTCAAGGCATCCCTCTGTCTTGTGTTACCACAACACAACATATTCTAGGGCGATCATGGCTTACCAAAGGGTTCTCATGTCTCAACAGTAGCCTCTTTCATGATTTACATATTGAAAACCTTCATCTTTCCTCCCTAACCAGATCTTTTTGTCTCACATGTATCACAGGTCTACAAAAATTATGAGATATTATCCTCAATTTCAAATTCAACATTTTCTTGCAAATCTCTCACCTATAGATTTCAAAAATCCATATTTAGTTTTAGCTCCATTCCTCACAAGAACCAGATTCACAGGTATGGGAATTTCCTTCCCATAGTAGTTTGGCTCAGCAGGAAATTGGTCTTCCTTTTGGGCTTAAAAATCTTCCATATCCAAGACCCTTTCTTCCTGCAATTTCAACATTCATCAGCCAAACAAATTGTTATTTCTCATGCACATTATATTTTCATCACACACTTGCAGTAGCTCACAAACAATTTCAGAATTATGCATACTAACAATCAAATTCACTTTCTCAAAAAGGAAATACCATTCCTTGCAGTTTGGCTTAGCAAGCAATTGGTCTTCCTTATGGGCTTACAACACTGCCATATCCAATACCCTTTTATTCCTACAATTTCAATGTTCCTCAACCAAACAAATTGTTAGTTTTCATGCAAATTATCTTTTCAAAATCATGCATACTAACAATCCAAGTCATTTTCATCTATTCAAGGATACAAAGAAAAATGAAACATCATTATTTACGTATGCATCCTTTCAACATACTAAAATTTCCAGATGCAATTCAAATATCAAATGTCTTTAATCAATGTGCCAATTTTCATGGCCACATTCACACCCAATGCACCCTTGCATTGATTTCAAGTTTTCCACACTTTATGACAAGTACTTTACCATGGTGCATTGGAGCTTATCCAAGCGCTTCACCATATGAATTATTCATTCTCGTTCATTTTTTCAATAGGACTATGTTTCCAGCTACAGGATGATCACGATCCCAAATCAACACATATGAAACTAAAAGCTTCTCTTGAATACAGCTAAGCATTCTTCTTTCATTAGTAACCAGGGTTCCAACACTCATGGCCACCCATAATTCTCTTTTCTTTAACACCTCTACAATTCAAGTAGACCTATATAATTCAAGTAGAGTATTGGAAGGTCCTCCTTCCTTAATGGGTAATCCATTGTCTTCCCTCTTATGAAAACATGCATTTCCTCAATGCATTCCATGCAATGTGGTAACTATGAGTTCCTTTATTCCCAATCTCCCTAGATTGGTCATTGTATCCATGGTAATCCTTACTCATACATTTTATTGCAAGGATTATAACTCATCCTTGACTAGGATAGACTTCCTCTCTATATTATTCATATTATTCTTTCCTGAATATTACCGTGATTGGGTAGCAATGGCATACAATAACCACTCAATATTATTTGCATATGAGTAATAAAATGAAATATTTTTAGAAGGGATTCTTACCAAATCCATTCATACCCTGTGTCATACCAGCATGAACATTTTTATACATGTTCAGGCTGCTAGTACCCCTATTGTTTTTCAATTTTTACCTCATCAGTAGTGCTTCATGGAGGCTTGCAAAGTCCCTTCAACAATATTTTAACACCAACCTTCTCATAGTCATCCTTTGTTTGAAGTTGTTCACCATTGGCAATTGTCTTTCTCAAGAGCTCCAATTCATTTCTACACATGTCATACATCATGATTATATTAATTTTCCGGAAAGGTAAACATGTATGTATCACTTCAACAAAATATTTTCAATTATTTCCTAGCATATCCTTATGCACTTCTTCATGTTATCCTTAATGTTTCCCTGAATGAAACACAAAAAAAATTCAATTATTTCTACAGTCATTTAACCATAATCCTTATGATGTCAAACACTTACCTCCATTAGTAAATGCATCTCTCGTACTAGAGAAATACAACAACATCCAGGAAGGAGTCAAATAACTCTTCCTTGGTCTAACTCTTCTACATAGCCTTGGGATTTTATTCCAACTGAGTTACTTTCCAAGGCCTCACTGGCATTACTTTATGCGGCGCATCCACGCCTATTCATTTAATCATACTCCGGGGGGTTTATTTTCCTTTTACTAGCTGTACTAGTTTCCACAACTTCTCTTTTAATCCTACGGCGTTGTTAAACAATTCAGGGTTCTTAGGGTGAGAAAAGTGTTCCTCCTTTTCTCCCCCTTTACTTATGCAATCTACTTCTTATTGTGATATTTCTTCTCTTTTTATGAGCATCCTCGGTTAGGATCATCCTCACTCTTAGGATACATCGACATGCTTTAATAGAAAATCCTTTTGTCCATAATGAATCATGAACCTGTGCATCTTGCACGTTCCCATTAAGTTATCTATATATATATATATATATATATATATATACAAGCTTTAGCTTGCTGCTGAATTCTCAACAGTCAATGAGGTTGTGACTCTGTTCTCTTGACAGATTCTTCACACAATTCCTCCACAGGGAACTGCTTCAGCGTGAAACCTCCTTATTGCATATCCTTCACTATCTGTGATAGCCTCAACCTTGAGTTGGATTTAGCTAGGTACCAAATGTTTCATAATTAATATAAACATGCATATTTGTCATTCCTCCAAATTATGTATCCACACATATTCTGGTTTTGTTAGCTTACATCCATGATGTGCTTAACCATATGCATAATCATAAGCATGTGTGTAGCTTCCATAGGTATATTTCACATCCCACCTACATCTCTATTTTAAAATCAGTCAACTCATGATTGTTCACAATCATTCTCATGTGACCCTCAAAGGAAAAATCATTTGCATCTTATCATGACAATAGAGCATCCTTTCTCGTCCACTCTTTCTTCTATTTATACTAGTCTTTATTGAGGGAATGGAGCACATTTCCCTTAAGCTATAATTCAAAATAGAACTTTCACAAGTCTTCAAAATGGATTCAACCATGAATCCATGGTATTCACTTAATCTTGGCAAGTGCAATTCTTGCCTTACATATCACTCATCAAGGTAACCATATTATTCCTTTAATATACATTTATCCTTACATCATGCATGTGCATCACTTGCACATTTAATATCTTTCATACCTAATTTGTATTAATATCAGTCTTCATTTCGAGAAGCCTCACAATGCATTAACCCATGCATTCAAACACATATAAACCTACCAAAACATTCATCATGCAAGCTCATTGCTTGCACCCTTTCCATGTCATACATGCACATGGAAATATCAGACTTCCAGATCCTCCTCCAAGGATATTGTTGCCATCCTTATGAAAATCCTCACAGGGACACTCAAAATTGATCTTCCCTCTTAGTTGAGAGCTTGCAATCATTCACAAGATATCCACCTAGTAGTTTAATAGACATAGTCATAACTATGTTTCCCTTTCTATGCGATAACAACTAGCAAGAAAACACTCTTTCCTCAACTTTCATGAAAACATTTCCCACTCATAAATATAGTCTAGGAAATTATAACCATGCCCAAGGTGATAAAACAACCAATCTATCTTCCAACTAGTCTTGATCAACAGACCTTCTGGTCAAGGAAATCCGTTTCTAGAATCCCTTCACTAGGGTCCAACTATATCTATATGGCTAGCATCCACCACTGGATGTCAATATGACCCATTGGGCTTCTAGAAGTTCCCCAACACTTCATTTACCACATTCAAGATCAACATTTAATCAACTATTTTACCTTAATTATAATAAAATTTTAATGTCTAATAACATTTGGACTATTCCCTTAAAGCCCAAATTCAATTTTGAGTTATGTTACTTACTAAGTATTCTAGCTCAGAAATCCAGTGTATCTTTAGGTCATAATCAGTCTTAACCATTACACCTAGAATTCTTCCTTCTGTTCAACAATAGTCAGGGAAGGAGGGCACTCTCCTCCTCCCACAAGAATTATGGAAGATTAGTTTACTATCCACCTAGCAAGGGAGGTTGTTGCGATTTCTCACTCAATCACTCTATATTTCTACAACTATGTTTACCAACTTGATTAGAAAAACCCTGCCCAACAATTCTTGTACCCATAAAAAAAATTCGTTTCTAAGTTACCTTTGAAACCCAAGAGCTGCGCATGCTCTCCCTTTTCAAAGAATGGTCACCAGACTCATTCCTATGACCGTGAGGGATTATACACATATACAAGGTTTAACCCTTCATTAAAGAACTAATTATTATTGCTACGGATCCTTTCCATTCATTCACATCCAAGTATTTCTATTAGTTCCCATCAGCATAATCCCACTCCTGTAGGATTGGATATCATTTCCCAAAGAAATTATAGAATTCTTTTTCCATAGACTAGCATGATTCAATCTTGTTGGGTAAAATCCCAACTGTATTTTAATCTACATCATTCTACTCAAGGAATTTATGGAGAAAATTTAAGTTTGGTAGTAATATTCTCCAAAGGCTCATCTTCGCATTGGTAACCAAATATTATCATTGTACAACAACACATACAATTGCACCATAAAGTCATCTTCTTTATTTGGAAATGCTAGCAAAACACAATGTAGATTTCCAAAACATCTATAAACAACAGTAGGTTTTATTCCTCTCTTTGGTAGAGGTTTGACTAAGCCTCTTAGGAATATGGTAAGATAGGGTGTTACCCCTTAAATTCCTCCAAAACTATTTTCATATGACTTGTGCATGAGCCTAAGCAGTCCAAGTGTTGATGTCGTGCTCTGATACCAATTTGTAACACACCCAACCCCTTAAAAAGGATTTTTAAGGAATGGGGAATCATAAATTCGCTTTCGCTAAACATACCACATCCTATGTCTGAGATCTTCATTCTCTTCTACTCGTCAATAGATTTCCCACCATTGTCGCCATGCTCAAATCTGAACTCTGGCTCGAAATTTATACCTTTCCGAATTTCTGCGAGCCTTATTGTCCCAAGGCCACGTGGCACCCACATGGATCCTCCTCACACATGTCGTCTCCAAGTTCCTACATCCACGGTGGGAAGTCCATCTAGCTTCTGATCCAACGACAGGGCTCATTCCCCATTGAACGCTTAAGTGAGGGGATAATTCAACGGTCAACACTTCGACGCTTAACACCTCTTTTCATTCTGCACACATATCTTCCAGAGTCTTGAACTCCCGAAATTCCGAAATGATTTCATGTAGCTCGAGCCTTTGGGCCTTTTCAACTTACCTTTAAAACTACACTCCAATCCTCTGGAGTCCCGAATTCCCAGACTCCCGAAGGGTCCCCACCTACACATGGTAACATGATATACATAGGGACAGGTACAGGAGGGTCTGACCCTTCGATGGACCTAGTTCCAATGCTCCAATCTCTCAATCTTTCCAAAGTCTCGTAAGCTTTCCACATAGCTCCATTCTTCGTGAATTTTGGTCTCTCTGCGATGCTACACCCCAAATCATCCGTAGTCCCAAAGTCTCGGACTCTCAAAGTCTCGGCTACATCACCAACCACTTTGTCCAGGCAAGCACGTACCATAGGCTGACACATGGAGAGGGTCAAGGGTGACATGTGTCCTTAATGATGGATGATTGAGAAGGATCTAGAAGGATCCAAGGATCGATGGTCCATGCTACTTCGTCACTTTGGCCTTTGAGGTTTTTGATGCTACAACAACTCCATTCTCTCTAAGTGGGACTTCATTGAAGTACCATGTACGAAAACCTTCATTGGTGGATCAAGTGGTCAAGAATGGTCATCAACGGACTCCCCAGATCAATGACTCACAAATCTTCGCAACTCTGACATTCAAGAGTTTTTGCAATTGTGAAGTTTCAACATTCTCAAAGCTTCGAACTCTTGGAGCTCCGAAGCCAATAAGAGCTAGCTCATTTTGGACTAAGGCAGGGTTTCCAGACCCTGGTCATATGGGTCCTCTAAATACTTTCAAGGGCTACACACACTTAATTCGCGATTGGAAAATTGTTAAGGCCATGAGCATGAGCCCTCAGTCACACAGATGAAAGTTATGGGGAATGTGCCCCCTTTTATACACTCTAATAGCATTATACCTCCTAACCTTACTGGTACCTTAAACAGAATGAAGGGATGCTCCTTGTGTTTCTCTCAGAGTTTAGAACTTAAAGAGTTCTCCACTCTTATGTAGTTGGTGTAGGCTTTGTGCACCTTCTCTCTACTTCTCTTGAGGATAACAAACTCCCTTATCCAGGAGGACCAGAATAATTGGAAGTGTACACACACACACGTTAAACTATGCCTAAGGTCGACAAACTCACAATTCTTTTGTTTTAACTTTAGCCACTATAGGGCTTGAGCATTTACGTGTGAAAACCAACACAGTCATTCCAAATATAAAGGAACACAATCCAACCTTAAAGAGAAAATGCACATCTCTAAACATTCACATGATATCCAACTTTATTTCACAGTTACAACTAAATTTACATAGAGTACGAGTATACTTATCTTTTACAGGTTGCAGCCAACTCACTGACTATAGGTGTGCACCTTTCCACCCAACCATAGGCTCAAAGGCATTCATTCTTAGCACTCTGGACACCCCTATACCAAGCCATGATATCACCAAGGAACTCTTGCAGTTTCTCAGGGATTCTTTCTATATCTTAGCTTCTTCTCTAGTTCTATTCTTTGCAAACTCTAATAGATCTCCTTCTCTGTCACGACCTTGGCGAGGTTTATCAGATGCTCTCTCAACATCGAGCTCACTATATTCTATTCATCATTTCATTAGAGAGCTATGCACGTTATCTTCTCTGTCTATCTCCCTGCCTTGCATGCACGCATCTCCTTTTTTCGAGGGAAGGTTCTCCTTCCTATTGACTTCCTTCTCTCAAAATGAAACTCAGGTCAACTTGGGTTTGTGGGCCTCTGTGGTACTTTGGGATGACAATGTTCTGTCTCCTTAGCCAAACCATGTTTCCATTCATGGGGGTGGTTGATTTCTCAACCACCAGTCCTTTTTCATTAACTGATTTCTCTCCTTGGGATCCAAATAGGGTTTTTTATTCCCACCAAGGGGAAATTTGGGGTCATACCCATAATGAACCTTCTCCATAGTTTTCCTCACTCTTCCCTATAGGGATATCATGTCTAGTACTTCAAGGATTCACCCCCATAGTCAGTTATTGTAAATTCAAACAATAATACATTTACATCGTTCCCATGCCACAACATGGTAATCCTAATTAATGATTAATTACAAGTTGGGGGAAACAAGGGTGTTACAGTACCAAATCTAAAACAAGTGTTGCATGTCAACGTAGTCCTTGACACCACACAAGCTTTAAAATGAAGAATTTTATTTATGTTATTATGGGGAATATAGTATATTTCATCAGAATAAGAACAAAATGAAGGAATTATACAACACCAAATCAACTTCGAAGAGAAAGAAAGAACCATAGAAAGAGGCTAGTATCTTTTGTATAATAATTTATTGCCAACCAAAAAAGCAAATCCTTCACCTTGAATATGGAGTGAGCCACATGTTTTAGTTGTATTCTTCTTTGAATAAATTATGCTCTCATCGATGTTCTACCACACTGAACTAAGAGTAGTTTTACCATTGAGAAAGAATGGTGGAAGAGCTCTCCTTGCATTGCCCAACTAGAGTGGTGCTAGGGGAAAAGAAAAGGGTAGAGGAAGAGCCATGTGTTCCATATTTATACCCAGAAGGAGACATAGTGAATGGTGGCTTGCTATTTGTTGGGGCTTGCTCAGATGCTACCTTTGATTTGTAGGATCCGAAACTGGGACCGAGTTGAAATGTCCAATTTATAATATGTGCAAGATTCAAGATAAAATAATGCTGCCACATGCAACCATGGGCCCACGAAAACCAAGAAAGTATCATTGATGCTGGAACCAAGAAATTATTCACGTGCATGTAGTTCTTCCAAGTAACAATGTTAACACTGAAACTGAGAAACTATTCAGTGGGAAAGCAGGACATCTGTCCTCTAACACTATCTATTTGGAATTTGCATGGAAAGTGCATGTAAATGCTAGGGTCTTAGAAATAGTGTCGGTCCAATGTCTAGAGAGACTTAACCAACTATTCCTTGTCTCTAAGCATGCTATCTCTCTCTTCTATCCAATCTCTAAAGAAGAAGTTTTTAGAAGATTTAGAGGAACCACGGTATTGACTATCGGAGGTCGATGTTTCGAGTCCATATCAGGACCCATCTTCAGGAAATCTAAGCCTGGTTAAAGAAGAATCCGAAGAAAAGAGATAAATAGTGAACCTACCGGAGGTGGAAAATTCTAAAGTCGGCTCTAAAAACCTAGAAAGTTTTAATTAAAAAAAAATTAAGAAATTTGAATTTCTAGGGTTTAAATAAATTATTAATTGTAATATTTTTAACACAATATTAATAAAGATTTATTAATGTAATAATTAAAGAAGAATCTATCAACATTGATGATGAAATATTAGAAAATGTTGATACTGACAAATTTGGGAAGAAAGAAGCTAAGCATTATATAATATATCGAACTAAGAATATGTATAATGCTTTTTTCAAAGATTAATCACTAACATTACAAGCTCAACTTTTACTCTGTCTAATAAATTCAAGAAATTTAAAAGAAGCTACATCATTATTGGGTATTCAAATGTCGAAAAAAGATACAAAGGTGAGACAAAATGGCTTTAACAATATAACTAGCGTATTAAAAGCTTTTGGAAAATCTCGAAAAAAATATGTCAGTGTTGCACGTAGAGTGATACAAACAACAGTTGTTTCATCCAGCAATGTAAAAGATCGTTTGACACGACACATGGAAAAAATGATGGGAACGTCGAGAAAAACATTGTAGAAACTAGAAAATTTCAATTGCAAATAGATGCAAATGATGAACTGGCTTGTTGGACAATTATTTCTAAACAAACCTACAAAGATAAACTTGCAGAAAATGTTAAAAAAATGGACCGTAATTGTTGGTTGATAGAATCTTGTGTTTCACCACATACAAGGGATGTGTTGTGACAAAGAATAGCACAAAAACAATATGAATAAGATACAAAACATATATTGCCAATGACACATATAGAATTGTTCAATAAGTTCAAAGAAGAGAACAAAGAACTTAAAATTTACATCAATACATTTCTGCAACAAAAACCATGGTTTCTTAGACCTATCATTGTTCATGACACTTGTTGTTGTCGTTATCATGTTGAATTTGAGTTATGGGTTGAATCACGAAGGTGGGTTACACTTTCGTGACAATCTTCTCTCCAAAATTTCGAAAAACATTTTTTTGGCCGAACTAAAAATTTTTTTCGGCCAAAAGATGTTATTTTCGGCCGAACTATTTTTCGGCTGAAAAAATAAACGTCAAATCGAACGGAGCAATAACCGCGCCCTCGATTTGCGTGTAGAAATTTGGTCAGCCAGATATTTTCTTTCCGGCAATATTGTTTCGGCTGAAAGATAGTTTGGCCGAAAGACAGTTCGACCGAACTATATTTCGGCCGAACTAACTTTCGGCCGAAAGAGTTTTTATATATTAGCCACACATCGACTTTGTAGTGTTTGGAAAAATTGTTTTGGTGCATACGCTCTGTATCGTGGTCGCAGTTTGCAGGTCGTCGAGGTCGAGGTCGAGGTTGCAAGTCGTCGAGGTAGCAGAGGTTGCAGGTCGCAGTTCGCAGAGGTCACCGAGGTCGCAGGTCGCCGAGAAATCGTGAGTGAATTGGTATGTTTTCGTTTGCCTGCCCACTAAATTTCACCGTAACGAATGAAATATCATATTATAGTTTAATATTCATGGTTTTTCCTAATCCTGGCTTCGGTGAAGCGGATCTCTCTTCAGATTATAGCCACACATCATTTATCAGCATTAATAAATTTTAGCTCACAGATCGAATCGGTGTTTAACATATATTCTAATAGATATAGGAATGGATTTAAACTCAGTAATGTAAATTATTTTATGGGATTACTGTCCCAGCAGAAAACTTGTTGTTGGTAGCTGATTTATGATTTTGATCATTATCTGAGCGCATGCCGGCCTTGGGGATTATATATAATAATAGTATTTATACTAGCTTAATACAATGAGGAATCACATATGGATTATATTATTTTTATAAATATAAAATTATTTTAGAAATACTAATATTAGTTTCTATCCCGTAGGATATTTGAGATATTCCATAAAAATGGATATATTAATTCAATAATATATATAATCACCTTATATCCTTTACTATATTAATAGTATACACACTAGGCAATGGATAGTATCTTAAATTTAAGCGCTCATTGAGAGATAGACAGTATGTAAAATAAAATTTTAATAAAAATGGCTAAAATCAACTATTTTTATTTTACAATCCCTCACTAAAGGGCGTCAAAATAGTGCTATATCCCCCAACGAATGAATAAAAATTGCATGTATTTTTGAAGGTTATAATAGAATGTGTGCAATTTATACCGGTAGTAATAGAACGTCTGCAATTTATAATAGAATGTGTGCAATGTGTGCAATGTATTTTTGAATTCGGTAGTAATAGTGATGGGTCACCGAATCCCGAGCCGTCCCGAACCAGGCGTAACTCCTCCCTCCCTATTATCTCCTGTCCAACTAGCCCGACAGAGAGATGGAAACTTCCAAACAACTTTATGGTGATTTGCAAAGATCGACTCCTACTGTGCCCAACAGCGCTTAAAAAAAAAAGCAAACATTTAACATCTTTTACAGAGAGGGTGACCGGTCTATCTCGTTGTTCTTTCTTTGCCCCGCATGTTCCCAAACACCTACAGATACTACATATCCATGCTTCCTTAGGTAAGGAACGTTTTAATATCATAGAACAGGAAAAAATATTAGGCATCTATGCTTTTGCAATAGGTAAATCCATTGACATTCTCAAAACTGAAAAATGCAATAACACAGTTATTATATTCGATTGTTTACTTTTCAGTTATATAACCACCAGGACAGACCATTTGTATGCTACTTTTTTCTAGTATATCCATCACATAGTTTGTCAAATGAGGTGCCTATGCAGCGTTTTGACTGTAGACTTATCTATACATAATTTAAACCTTAATTCCAGATATCCATATATAACGTTGCCGAGTTTAATACATTCTGATCATGTTGGATCATTAATCTTTTCCTTGTTGAGTGATATCACAAACCTTTACCTATAATTGAAAATATGCATTAATATTTCATGGGTTCGAGCACTACTTTCCTCACGCTTTGCAAAGTTTCATT
>JZKD02S0307145.1:7279-19795 GCA_000966675.3 Picea glauca
CTGTGAAACTTTGTACAGTGTGTCCTTTACATTTTCTTAAATTTTTCCATTCCATCATTGCTTTATGTAAATACCCTAATGGATAAAATTGCTTCCTTATCACTGATTTAAATTCTGACCATGAGGAAAGAATATTACCACACTTACTTTTGTCCTTAATCTTTCTCTCCCACCATACGAGAGAGGCACCTTCCAACTGAAGAGAATCCAATTGCACTTTAACTTCCTATTCATCAATATGTTGGACATGACAATATACTTCAACCTATTGGATCCAATTATCTAGATTTTCAAGATTATCATCTCCATTAAACATAGGTAAAGCAAATTTTACATCAAGCTTTAATAATGGTTTCTTAAAAGAGGCTTTATGTCTAGAATGATGAGAATTCTCAGAGGAATAAGAACTAGAACTCGAAGGTGAAGACAAAGGCTCAGGAGGATCCCCTCCATCCCCTTGGTTTATCGAAGAATCATCATCTGCATGTGCTTCCTTTTTCTT
The DNA here is from genome assembly GCA_000966675.3 of Picea glauca. Classification (NCBI taxonomy): domain Eukaryota; kingdom Viridiplantae; phylum Streptophyta; class Pinopsida; order Pinales; family Pinaceae; genus Picea; species Picea glauca. Next base: position 7,782 of record JZKD02S0307145.1, read on the forward strand.
CCCTTTCTTCTTCATCCTCTTCTCATAATCTCCATACATTCACTCGACCATTTCTGACATGCGATAAAAGACCATGTGAAAGTTTTTCTCGTGTTCATCACGTTTTTCCTCTTCTTCCATTTTCTTCCTTCTGGATACACAACCAACTTCAGGATTGAAAGTCTTAATATTTCATTCACCCTGCTTATGCTTGGCCCTATTCAGCATTCACACTCAGCAATTCCATTCAAATATGACTTCTCTGATACCAACATGATCCATGATCGTTTCATCGTGACTTACAAAGAATTGCATAAAATTAGCATAAATTAAAGTGCACCATTACAGAAGGGAAAAGTTAAAAATTAAGAGACATAAGCATCATATATAAACAAAAAAACTTGATAACAAAGTTCATCCCTGGTGGACTATGTCTTCTGGTCCTTATCTCAAATGGGTAGGCTCTTTCATTAAATCAGTAAAAGAATTTGGAAAATACATAAATATACCTCATTCTGAAATCATGGTGCATAAATAATGATCAGATCATAAAACAAACAACACCACTGAATTCGTGGCATCAAATTACCCAAAAATGATTGTCTCCATGCTTCAATCCAACTCTGGCACTCCCCGGCCCAAGAAGAATTATGTCTCGGCTTTCATGCCCTCTACAACCTGCAATGATGATAGTTTTGTCTCAAAATCCATGCCCATAGGTCCATACGGTTCATGAATCTCCCCTGGATCTGAGCAGATTTCACCTTTTAAATAATATCCATGGGAGGATGTACCAAGAGGTACACATGGTGCATTAGTTGTGGGTGGATTCGTTAAGTCTTCGATATCGCGGAGGTTCCAGGGTCAAATCCCATTGGAATCCATTTTGTTCTATTGTTCATTTAAATATATATATTACAATATATTCTCCCCTCTAATTTTAGCATATTTTCTAGAGGTACTTCCAATGGCTGCTAAAATTGGCATAGTCTGCTAGATTTGGTAGACCCGCCATTTTTTTTAAACGAAATTCGTTCACGGGTTAATATTGGGCATTTCAGGGATTCCATGTGTCACTCGATGATTAGGCCACATGGAACTCACTAATAATTCCACCTGTATGCTGACATCACCTCCCCATAATTTTGTACCTGACACATGGCATTTCCTGGGTGGTGCCATGTGGCATCGCCTGGAGGTGCCACATGGCACTTTTCTACTGGTCCACATGGACCCCTGTAAAGTGAATTAGCGGGTGAAATTTGATAGCCTCTGGTGCTTCCACATGGAATTATGACGTCAACATATCGTATCATGATGTCACCCTTCCATGTCAGTTGTTGATGTCAATAGTGCAGATGATGATGTGGCCCCCTGCTGACTGGCCCTGTTTGACCGCAACTTTGACCGTGGATATCTTTCAAAATGTAACTCTGGTTGATGAGTTTTTTATGTCGTTAGAAATATTGTGACACGATATTCACGATCATGTTGTTTTCATTGAATTTTGGGAAATTTGAATTTTTTCCCTTTCTCTATCTACTGGAGCCATTCTGAGCATTTTGAGTTGCCTCTGTGAGTTCTAAGTTATTCTTAGACTTCTCTGGATCCTTTTTGGATCAATTGTCCATATAACTAACAAAATATAACAAGGCAGTATTAGTACTATGATTAGGAATAATAATTCTAACAATCCCCCCTTAATCATTAGTTTGTAAAAATGTACTAGCTAGCAACAAAAACTAGTGCAAAAGATGATAACATATCCAAGTCTACAATCTATAACTCATGGTATGAAACCTCATGAGTATCAATGAAGATCCACCTAAAAAACCTACCAAATGTGGATGTTGAAAACTAAATCTAGAACTCATTGTGCATCAAATGAGCCATATATCCTCCAAGTGGTCATTGAAGTGAACCCAAACCAATGAGAGAAAATCCTAATGAGAAGTGAATTAGTTGCAATTCTAACACATCACATATCCTGAAAAACCCTAGCAATCAAATGTGCCAAGGGAAAAGAACAGAATGATCATATATCCTATGCAAGGTCAAAATTTCATCCCTGAGAATTTTTAAGTCTATGAAGCTCTCACATATCGACACATAAAAAAACTATCAAATCTTGTTGATAGAAAAAAGTGTCAAACAACATCCAAAACCTGTATAAGAAAAACTTGTCGCAAAAAATACTTTGAGTAGTAAACCAAGTAAACTTGTTGGTACTACTCCAAATCTATTACGGTCCTAACTCGCACATAGGTAGAACAATATATTTGTATGTAATAAAGGTCAATATTAATAAGGCCTTTCAATAAAATAGAATAAGTCGAATGTAAGAAGACCTAATAGAAGCTTTTGCTTCTAGAAGGATCTTCCTCTGGATGCTTCTTTTGATAGACATATTTAGTATAAATAGGAATCGAGGGTATAAGAACCCTAGCTTGGATATTAATGTAATAGAGATCTGCTCAACTGGAGGTTGCCCCCTCGAAGAGGCCCATGAACATTGCTTTAAGAATCAAAGTGTTATTTTTGTTGCTATTCTTATATCATTTCAGTGCTATTGTGGTGATTGTTCTAGTTATATTTTTTTCATTCTACCATTTCTATCATTTTATTTATGTTCTTCATACTTTTTATATTTGGTATATTACAAGTGGTATCAAAGCACTTTCCTCAGCAGAAATTTTGGGTTAAATTTTTTTTCAAGATAGAGACGTATTCTGGCGTCTTTAAGCCATAGAGATCTGTTGTTACGCACATAAAACCACGATTGAGGGATTCATACACACAGGAAATACAAGTGGTACTTAAGCGCACATCTGTTGGCCACCCTCGTAACCCCTGTTGGTACCCCTTCGAGTGGTAGCACATCAGACATCACATGTGTATGGATTGGCCTAGATTACCTGAATCCCTCTTTAGATAAACTGATCGGCTGCCTGACTGCTATAGTACCACAGAGAACATCACTCGGGAAGATACTCTCTAGCACCTGGGTAGTCGGGTAGTACGGCTAAGGGTACAGTCTATCCTCCTTAGTTAGTGCCCTGAGATATTGGGCTGAGTACTACTATTGGACCCTGCACATATATTAGAGAGCTATAGAATAGGGAAAACCCTTATTTGTAGAACCCTTAAATACCTAACCCTTGGGGACATAAACATTAACAAATTAAAACATACAAGATCTCTTGCCACACAACTATGTTCAGGTTGCCAAATAACTACACATTTCTTCCTAGTTAAGCATTTGGGAATTTCATCACTACAGTATTCTTCAGACTTTGAGACCTATTCCATTGGATTCATCTATTCTCCCTTACCACATTCATACATATCATTTTTCAAGAAAAATTTTGATCCCACCCGCCCCATTTCAGTTTCCTCATCATCATGGCCCATACCCGTAGCCAAGACTTGGCAGCTCACTTCAATACCTTGCAGTATAATTTCATCGAGAACCAACAAGAAGTGAAACAACTCAGTGCCAATGTTTCCACCCTCAATACATCCATGCATTCCTCAATGGAGGAAATCAAACAAGACCTGACTACCCATCTTGAATCTATCATTTTGATGCGCTACACCAAGATGCATATCCCTATAGATAACCCTTTATCTGACCCACCTTCAAATACTAAAGCTTAACATTCCTCTAAATTTCAGCACCATCACTTCCAATGTGACCTACACCTTCTGCGGGTGGATGTGACCAAATTTGATGGCTTGGATCCCACTAGTTGGGTAACCCAAATGGAACATTATTTCTGTTTATACAGCATTATAGATGACTTAGCCAAACTCCAGTATGGTGTTCTCCATCTATATCAAGAACGTTGGCAATGGTGGCAATGGAGAAAAACTTCTCGTCAAGGGTATATTGCTTGGACACAATTTGTGGCAGATCTTTATGAATTCTTTGACACTGACACCAACCATTTGGGTCATTTGACAAAGTTGAAAAAATTAGGAACAGTGGAAGACTTTATAGCTGCTTTTGAGCACCTGGATTTTCGGACAGAGGGCATGTCTAATGCCTTTTTCCAAGAGTGTTTTATCAGTGGCCCCAAGGATGAGATTCGGGCTCATGTCCTCATGGCTCGGCCTTAGAGTTGGGTGGAGGCTACTAAAAGAGCTAAAGAAGAACAACAGGTTGTATCTTCTCAAAACTGGAAACCCTCCTTTATCCCTCGCACTAAACCAGTAAATCCCACTACTCCCTCCGCTCCACTAAAGATCCAAAAATTGACCAGGGTTGAAATGGATGAACGCCAACTCAAAGGCCTTTGTTATAATTTTGATGACAAATATTTCCCGAGACACAAGTTTAAGGAACAAAATCATTTTATGGCCATCTTAGAGGATATTTCGGAAGAGGATGTTGAAACTCCCCTTGTGTTTGAGTCACCTGAAACCACTGACATAACCCCTCCTTAAGATCCTCCCGAAGTAGAACCAGTCATTTCCCTAAATGTTCTCACTAGCTTCTCAACTCCCCAAACCCTCAAGCTCATCGGTTACATCAAGCATAGGAAGGTCATCATTCTGGTTGATAGTGGAAGCACCCATAATTTTGTTCATCACCGCATTGCCCAAGAAACTCATTGCTACATCCATGCCATCAATAATTTCCAAATCATGATTGCCAATGGTGGCTCCATGAAATGTGGAGAGCATTCTGAAAATGTGCTTCTCCAAATTGGTGACTACCACCTCAAATATCATATGTTTTCTATCGACATGGGCAGTTGTGACACTATGTTGGGTGCAGACTGGCTAAGGAATTTGGGTCCCATTCTCATGGATTTTAAGGAATTAACCATGAAATTTGACCAAGAGGGACAACAATATAAGTTCCAAGGCATCAACGTTGGTTCACCTGAGATCATTAGTTCCCATCACATGGAAACGATGCTCAAAAAAGGTCATTCTAGTGTTATTTCCCAAATCCATGCCATACAAGAAACAGAGACACCCTTGGTGCTACAAGACCTCCACTCCCCAGGGACTCCCTCCTTCCTTTGGTATTCATGATCATTCCATTCCCCATGTACCAGGAATCCTTCCTCCCAATATCCATCTGTATCGTCACCCCTTTTCCCAAAAAAATGAAATTGAGAAAATGGTCCAGGAACTCCTTAACACAGGCGTTATCCTCCCTAGTACAAGCCCCTATTCTTATCCTATGGTCATGGTCCTGAAGAAATAAGGTTCTTGGAAAATGTGTCCTGACTTTCGTGCCCTCAACAAACTTACCATTAAAGACAAATTTCCCATCCCTATCATTGATGACCTCTTGGATGAATTGAGTGGCACCTAGTTCTTTACTAAACTCGATATTCGTTCTGGCAACCACTAGATACATATGAAAGAGGTAGACATTCCCAAGACTACCTTTAGAACGCATGAGGGCCACTATGATTTTTTAGTCATGCCCTTTGGCTTGTGTAATGCCCCCTCCACCTTCCAAAGACTCATAAATCATGTCTTCCATCCTTTTCTCTGTCATTTTGTCTTAGTTTTTTTTTATGATATCCTCATCTATATCAAAACCTAGACAGACCATCTTGCCCATGTGGATCGATTTCTCCATCTACTCTCTCAGCACCAACGTTTCTTGAAACAATATGAATGTGCTTTTGGCGCCTCAGAAGTCGAGTACTTGGGTCATATGGTTGGCAAGGACGGCGTCAGGGTGGATCCTAAAAAGATTGAAGCTATTCAAGACTAGCCTCACCCAAAGACTCTCAAAATATTGTGTGTATTTTTGGGCTTAACAAGTTATTATCTCAAGTTTGTTAAGAATTATGGAAAGATTGCAACACCTCTCACTGCACTCTTAAAAAATAACTCTTTCACTTGGACTCCAGCCATGACTCAATATTTTCAAGCCTTGAAGATGGCCATGTGCACCACTCTAGTTCTAGCCCTTCCTGATTTCACAAAKACCTTTGTCTTGGAATGTGATGCTTCAGGGAAAGGAATTGGTGTTGTCTGTATGYGAGAGGATCGACCTTTGGMCTTTACCAGCAAGCAACTGTCTRAAAGAAATATGRGCAAATCAATCTATGAAAAGKAAATGTTGGTTATTCTTCATGTCATTGATATGTGGCACACTTATCTATTGGGGAAATGCTTCCAAATTAAGACAAACCATCAAAGCCTCAAGTATCTTCTAGAACAACGCATTTCCTCCCCGGAGCAACAAAAATGGGTGACCAAGCTCTTTGGATATGATTATGATATCATTTACAAAAAATGAAAAGACAATGTGGTTGTGGATGCACTTTCCTGAAATTATGAAGATGACGGATCCCTTTTTTCTCTTTCCTTCATTGTACCAGATTGGCTCCAAGCTGCCTACCAGGAATGGCTACACGATTCGAAAAGTTCACAGCTAATCCAACAATTGTATTCCAATGCTCCAGCTTCCCCAAGGTACTCTTGGCTCCATGATGAGCTTCGATACAGAGGTCGTTTGTATTTAAGCAAACAATCCAAACTTAAATCCACAGTACTTTCTAAGCTTCATGCTACACCCACAGATGGGCACTCCGGATTTACCAAAACCTATGACAGGGTCAAACGCTCTTTTTTCTGGGATGGCATGAAACAAGACATTCATAATTTTCTAGTTGAATGTGATGTGTGTCAACACAACAAGGGTGAAACAGCCAAATATCTGGGCACACTACAACCACTTCCGATTCCACCTTCTATTTGGAGGGATATCTCTATGGATTTTATTACAGGATTACCCAAATTGGGAAATAAATCAGTCACCATGGTGGTTTTTGATCGCTTTTCCAAGTATGCTCATTTTTGTGCTCTTCAACACCCATTTATAGCATCCATGGTGGATCAAGTTTTCATGGATCAGGTCTTCAAGATTCATGGCATGCCGCATTCTATTGTTTCTGATCGCGACCCAACTTTCACCAGCAATTTTTGGCAAGAAATGTTCACGCTACAAGGCACCCAATTGCATCTCATCAAATCTTATCATCCCAAAACTAATGGTCAAACAAAAGTTGTCAATAAGTGTTTGGAAACATATTTGAGTTGTTTTGCCTTGGAAAAGAAAAATCAATGGGCTCAACGGTTACCCATAGCTGAATGGTGGTACAACAATTCATACCACACGACTACACGCATGACTCCTTTTGAAGCGGTATATGGACAAAATCCACCTTCAGTTGTCTCATACTTACCTGGTGTCTCGAAGGTCCAGACGGTTGACCAAACGCTTACATTTCGAGAGGTTATTCTCTGTACCCTCAAAGAGAATTTTGTCATGGAACATAATCACATGAAGCAACAAGTAGATCAAGGTCGCTCTGAACGTCAATTTGCAGAAGGGGATCAGGTGTTTCTTCAACTGCAACCTTACAAGCAAAATTCCCTCAAGGATGAGCATTGTTAGAAGCTAGCACCCAAATTTTATGGTTTTTATATAGTTATCAAGTGTGTGGGACAGGTGGCCTATCAATTAAATTTTCCCATTCATTCTAAGCTACATCATGTTTTTCATGTTTCATTCTTAAAGAAGGTGATTGGAACTAAGTGCCAAATTCAAACCAACCTTCCCAAGTTAGTCGAAGAAGGATCCATTTGGTTACAGCCACAAGCAGTTTTGGACCAGTGTGAGCGTCTCTTGCATCAGAGAACCATCAAGGAAGTGTTATTCCAGTGGAAATATACAACTCCAGTAGATGCCACTTGGGAACCAACTACCATTCTGCAACAATTTCCACATCTCAAGCCTTAAGGACAAGGTTGTTTTTAAGGGGGCGGACATGTTAGGGTCCTAACCCACACATAGGTAGAACAATATATTTAGATGTAATAAAGTTCAATATTAATAAGGCCTTTCAATAAAATAGAATAATTCGAATGTAAGAAGACCTAATAGAAGCTTTCACTTCTAGAAGGATCTTCCTCTAGATGCCTCTTTTGATAGACATATTTAGTATAAATAGGAGTCGAGGGTATGAGAACCCTAGCTTGGATATTATTGTAATAGATCTCTGCTCAATTGGAGGTTTCCCCCTCGAAGAGGCCCATGAACATTGCTTTCAGAATCAAAGTTTTATTTCTGTTGTTATTCTTATATCATTTCAGTGCTATTGTGGTGATTGTTCTGGTTATATTGTTTTTATTCTACCATTTCTACCATTTTATTTTTGTTCTTCATACTTTTTATATATGGTATATTAGAAAATCCTAAACCCAAATGTCCATCAAACATGTCTGATAACCCATCAAATGAAAAAAAGTAGAAAACTATCCATCAAAATCCAAAATGCCAAGTGTTGAATTGTCTTAGCACAAAAATCCTTTGAAGTTCAAACTGACCAATCCAAATTCATTATTCAATCAGGAAACAAACATCAAGTCCTTAATAAATAATCCATAATTTTGAAATCATAAATTTATCTGTAACCCTAAATCCTAATCCATAATCAATCATCATAAACTACAATCTTGTACATTGGACTTTGAAAATTGAAGTATGACATATCAATATCCCTCCCCTATCGAATGAAATAGTGAGAAGTCTATATAATGAGATATACCCCCCTAAAAGTGGAAAAGGTTAATCAAATCATCTTTGAGTGGAGTTTGGAGACTTGATATTCAACATAGAAGACTACATCAAGTGGGCCCCGATCATACCATGTATCATCCAATCCTGAAAAACATTCATGTCCCTCAACTGTAGAAATATATCCAATCAAGTATGGTTGTACTTGTGTATAAAATTGTTGATAAGATCGTTCCAATAACCTAACTTCCAAACTTCAATGACAAGTCCCTAACCATTCAAAATTTACATGTTTCCTCTTAATCTTCAATCACTTCCAACACCTTTCTGATACATGGTCTTTCTTCCCATAGAAAACACACAGGTGGAGATAAAAACAATATAACTCAACATGGCCAACTTGGTGACAATGTCGACACAATACACGTTCTTTGTTCAACTGAGAATCATCAGCCAACAAATCCCGAATACTTGTATTATCAAGATTATCCTCAACAATAGTATCATTATAAAAAACTTTAACAATATCCTTATCAACATCCTATATGTGTTCCTTATCAAGTTTTTTCTTCCTATCAACATTAACCAAAAAACCGCCTCTTACGAATGTAAGTGGTTTACAATAATTAGGAATGTGAAAAAGGTTATCATGATCCTTTTCATATCCTAGGCCATATATGTTTCATTTAAATTGTAATACTTCCCACGGTCTAACAAAGTTATCTATACTTTTAACCTTATCCTCATGTTGAACCTTCAATTTATCCATTTTGTTTTCAGTGTCATGAGTTAATGCTACATTGACTTCATCAAAGGAAAAACACTGCAACTCACAATCAACAAGCGCAAGTTTGTTTTCTTGCTCAGTGTCATCATTAAATGACGTCAACTTCCCAGTCAAAAACTGTGTTTGTGTTTTAAGTAGATGAACCTTTTTGTGCAATATGCGAAAATAAGTACGAACATTGGTGAGTGTTACTTTTTGCATAGGAATTGTAGATTCTGGAGTCTTTCTAATCAACGTGTGCAACATATTAAAAATTTTGTCAATTCCTGTAATTTTGAAGTGCTTCAAATATGCCTAATGTGCAAAATCTAACCGCAATAGAAACTAATCCACACACATAGAAATATCCTAAGACCCCCTTATTCAATTTATGGTGGGTCTAGAAGTKGAAAAAACTATTAGTGACTTACAATTMTCCTTTTAGCTTCCATRCAACAAAAAAAAAATRTTACTAAGTTACAACTCTCCTTTTAGCTCCCATGCTCCCATGCAAAATATAATTTTGCATGCACTTATAACTACTGACAATTATAAAATCCTTATGACACATTTGCAAGATAATGTCCTTATAATGCCTATGAAAAATGAGACTTATGACAATCTACCTTATAACTCCTATACAAAAAGGAACCCCTTTATAAAATATTTTATAACCTCTTTTATCTCAATTACATGAAATCTTATAAAAACATAAATATAAAATTATCATAAGAACAAAACCACCTTTGTCAATGCTCTTAATGCTCTTCACTTTCTTTTTTTTTAATAGAAGCTGAAAATGTTATATATATAAGGCACGACCGAGGTCGCATATTATAGAGGAGGGTTTTGGTGGAAGAGATACCAACTGCAAAAATTCCACAAAAGGCTTACATAACCGAGTCTAGATTTAGTTCTACTTTACTGTAAACATAGCTTTTGATTTCTTTCCTAATAGTATCTTACGAGAGATTTATTAATCCATTTTTACAAAACTGAGGAATTTTTTACTGATCTTATTTAGACTCGGTCTTCCTCTGGTGGGGGATCTAGCGCTAAGTTCAGGTCAGGCAGCGTGGGGTTTTCTCTGCTTCCGATTTCCTCATTATGGCTTTGTGCTAGTGAATTTGGTGGCCTGGCTTCCTTTGCTTCCATGTTTTCCCCTTGGCGCCTGAGAAATTCTACTTCATCCTGTAATTGATTTATTAACGTGCGGTGTTGGGCTAGAGTGTCCAGTGTGAAGGTGAGATTTGAACTGTGGGAGTCAAGACAGAGTTCTAGCTGCTGGGTGGTGGAGAAATTATCGTCCACCATCTCTTCCTCCGGTCTTTCATGGGTTGTACGATGAGCCATTTCTTCAAATAAACTGATTGGTATTGCTAGGAAATTACCTCCAATCCAATCGTGCTTGATTCCTCCTCTGTCACTAATGTTGCCTTTGATTTTGCCTCTATCATTGATCTTGCCTCTGGTGCTACCTCTGTCACGGATGCTTCCTCTGTTAGTTCTTCTACCTTTGTTTATGGTGCTAACAAATTTGCCTAGAGTTGTCCCTATTATTCCAGGGCAATTTCTAACTCTTATACTTATTGGGCGCCGCCATTCCTATTTCCTTATGAAATCCCAATCTGCAAAATTCGGGGGGGGGGGATGGCTGTGGAGGTGGTTCGAGAGCTTGCCTTCCAATTTATCTTCGCAGAATAAAGTCGTGATGCATGAATTCCACCATTTCCATGCAATCTCATGAATTGGATGTCTTTCAAGATTTGGATCGACATGTAGTATATGCTTTCCCTTGCGCTGAATCATGATGGCATTCCCTTTGATTACCCTCACCTCAGGTGAAGTTATGGAGGAGGTGATGTTTCAGGATATTGTGTGATCGTGGAGGGTCAGATACAGCGAGTTCCCATAGAGGAGGAACACAAAGTGCCCCAGATTATCCATACTTCTGTCTTGTTGATTGCATCTTCTCAAGGGCCAGGTGATACAAGAGCACAATGCCTCCCCAAATTTGACGCTCAAATTACTGTATGACTCTTCCAGTTGTTGCACCATGGGGATACTAACTCCATGTGGAGCTACGATGAGAGGGGGTTACTTCATTAGGGAGGGGCTGAAAAAAGGTGCCTCCCCAGCATTTCCATATGACCCAAGGCTTTTACAATTGCTAAGTTCGGATGTTCATCCACTTCTTTGTTGTTTGCGCGGGGGACATGATAGAAGGAGGCTTAAAGTGAGGATAAGAGTGCTTTGATCCTCTCTATGATTCTTTTCAGCTTCAAGTTCTTTGGGGCAGTCCCTTTGATGAAGTGTTAAATTGTGTTTTTTGAGTCCCCTATTACGATGATATTGTTGATTTTTTGTTCCTGAGCTTGGAGCACTCCTTGATACATCTTATAGGCCTCTTCCATGTTGGTGGTGGTTACACCCAGATTCCAGGAGTATTTTAGCATCATTTTTCCTCTAGGGTTGTACAATACCCCTCCCACACCTACCCCTCCTAGGTTTCCTTTTGAAGCACCATCAAAACAAAGAACATGACTATATTTAGAATTTAGCCATTTATTGAAGTCTTGTTGAGAATAATGAAACTACCAACATGATTTTTGTGGAAAAATTGAGGGATGAAAGGAGGGAACGTTTATTTTCACCATCTACTTTTCTTCTTCTTCTGTCAAAGGGTGACTTGCTTGAGCTTTGATATTTTGAGAA
>JZKD02S0307156.1:0-19795 GCA_000966675.3 Picea glauca
TTATACTTGACTCATACCTGTCCTGATCTTTCCTTTGTTGTTGGTCTTGTTGCTCAATATATGAAAACACCCCATGAAAGCCATTAGAAAGAAGATAAAAGGATACTTTTCTATGTTCATGGTACAGTTCAGTTCAGGATACATTACAGTTCAGGGGGGACTCCTTTATGGTTGGTTTCACTGATTTAGATTGGGCCAGGGACCCTGATGATCATAAATCTACTGCAGGTTAAGTTTTCATCCTTGGTTCAGGACCTGTCACTTGGGCCTGTAAGAAACAAAATGCAATTTCACTTTCTTCAATAGAAGCAGAGTATCAAGCAGTGGTAAATGCAAGTCAGGAATCCCTATGGCTTCGATAGATCCTTTCAGAGTTTGGCTTCCAGCACCAACATCCAACCAGCCTTTGGTGTGACAATCAGAGTGCCATCAAGCTTGCCAAAGACCTAGTTCAACATCAACATAGAAAAAACATCGATCTACACATGCACTTTATCAAAAAGCTAATTCATGATCAAGTTATCGAAGTGCTCTTTTTCCCTACAGAAGATCAAGTTGTAGACATTTTCACAAAGTCTCTTACAGAAGAAAATTTTTCCAAACTTCAATCTATGTTAGGAGTTCAGGAAGTTGTCATTAAAGGGGAATAGGCTCTAATTTCTCCTTCCTTCTCCTATTGTGTCACTATTGTAAATCCTTCAATCCTATCCCGAGTTTTTATTAAGGGGGGATGTTAGGATATTTAGACACTTAGGAGTTAGTTAAGATCTACTTGGTCTAATATGTCATTAGGTAAAAGTGTTTTTCTTAGTGTGTTTCTTTAGTATGCATTTGTAGTTAGAAAATCCAATGGTCATGATACGTTCCTGACATAGAGTGATCTGACGATTCATATTCTCCTCGATCTTAATGACCATTGAACTATGGCTTAACACCCGATTGGTCCATGATATCTATTTAAATATCATGGAGGGTCATTTGCCAATGATCGATTTTGAGAAACTCTCTTGTAAAATCTCTCTGTAATCTTTTTCTTTGCATTAAGAAACTTCTCCAAGTAGTTGCGTTGGCTAGGGTCGTGGATGTTTCTCCATATGGGTTTTACCATGTGAAAACATCAGTGTGTTGATCTTTGATCTGGTTATGTGAGTGGTTACTGAATGTGTTTTTCCTCTATTGGAATACTTGTGTTTTTGAACATGTTTCTCTTTTCATAATACAAAATCTGCGAAACACAATTTCTCAATTTTTGAATGAAAAAGATTCCAAATAATCAAAAACTACTAAATTTTCCAATTTTTCTCTTTTTACAAATATTTGAATGCAACAATTTTCTTTCAAAAACCACTAAAAAACAAGAATAAACTTCATTTCTTTCCTTCTCAAACCAGATCAGGCATGTAATGAAGAAAAGAAAGCATGGTCCAAGAAAACTAGTGCATTCTCAACACTATTCCCAAATAAAACTCACAATGTAAGCAAAAATGAAATGATAAGAAAACATTTTGTCAAATGAAAACAAAAATTATCTCTTAATCAATTAAAAATCAAGAAAGTAAAAACAATCCAAAACTCAAAATAAATCAAGGACCCCTTATCAAACAAGCACTCAGAACCCAAATCTTGTGATTATACACTTGTGACAAGAAATCAAAAGAAAAACTTGCAAAGCTTATAAAGAAGACTTTCAATTTCTGAAAATCAATCAAATGTAGGCGTAAAAGTTGTAAATCAATCATTCACTAGTGCCAAAAGTTCATCCCATGAAGTAAAGACAAAATTGGGTAGAGAAAAGAAAAATGGTTTTCACCCAATAATTCCTACAGGAATCATCATAGGCCACAGAGGAGTACAGTGCCATGATCTAGTATCACCGCAGGCTGTCAATAAGGTATAGTGTGATGTCATCGCACTGATCAGCACAAATAAAATGCGATGACAAAGGATCGTCACATGATGAGAATATGACAAAGTGTGTCGATCTCTTAAAATAAAGAAAATTGGGAAGAAAGAAAAATTTTCTCAGTGAACCTTCAGACCCAGGGAGTCAAGATGGATCACCCACAGACTCAAAGAATGAAATTAACCAAAAGAAGGTAGGCTAAAAGAAAATAAGAGGAAAAAAACCAAAATAAATCTTATCCCATAGTATGGTTTTCAATTTTTTTGTTTAACAAATTGGTAAGTGCGGACACAAACTAATCTCCCTAACTTCCACAGGAATCTAGAATAAAACAAGACAAAATACAAAATTCACCTTAGATTTCATTGTCATATAAACTAGTTTAGAGAGGCATAAGTGACATATATTTTTAAATGACGCTTGATCCATGCTAGTGTCTTCCTTGTTACTCCTTCTTTGAGTTTGAGGGATGGTGAACCTGTTTTAAAAGCACAAACCAACAAAGAGAGAGAACAAAGATATATATATTCCAATGAATTCTATGTATAAGATCAAGGAGTTATACAATAAAATCCAAGACAACTTTATAGGGAATAAATGTATTACTGCATTATATTAAATGGAAAGTGGAGAATACAACCCATGCCTTGATGTTGCAATGTCCCTTTTAATGGCTCATTTCTCCAATACACACACCTTTTCTCCAATGCCTTTGATGAATAAGATCCACAATATGACTGAGAGAGCTAAAGAAAAGATCTCAAGTATAATCTGTAGTAGAACTCTTCATGAATATGCAAGCCCTTGCAAACCTAATCCTTTTCCATAAGAGATCCCTTTTTATATAGGGTGAAAGAGGGATGGATGAGGAGATAGGATGATCCCACTAAATTAGAGAAGAGAGTAAGATCCAAACCGGTCAGAGGCCACCTCATCTTCTAGAAGATTCCCTTCTAGAACATTCATGAATTTTGACTTTTCTTTTGCTTAAGCATCGTCGCACCTTATGCACAAGTAGCCTGTGATGATGTCACAATCCAGCTTTGGTGTAGAGTGCAATGATAAAGAATCATCGCACCCTATGCATAGACAAGGGTGTGATGACCTTCCTTGTCATAGTTTTTGAAAGAGGAAAATCAAACCACTTTTCTCATGGAGAAAGTCTCTTTTAATATTTTCAAGGAACATGGAAATGAGTTAAGCACATGTTGTCAGTTGATCATTGGGGTGACCAAAATAATGTGTAACACTCTTTCTAATTCTATAGCCACTATATCCTTGACATTATCTACTTTAGAAGACTATAAAGCCTCTAGGTTCACCGTGGAACTACTATACAAACCATAAATACCCAATAATATTTTTAATTGGAATGTTTTTTAAGGAGAAGAACATATTGTGGATTTTCTAACTAATCAAGAAAATTTTAAATATTTTTCTATTGATGATGAGGTATTCCAAGAGAAACTGGAAGAAACTGATTTCCACGAACAAAAGGATGGAATAGATCACTCTAATAGTAAACCAACATTTCATATGATACCGAGAGGGGTAACCAACTTGGAGAACCTTTTTGACCTAAGGGAAAGATTTAAAGGGTCAAAGAATGCAAAGACAGAGAGTTCATGTCCCATGTACGAGACTATAAACCTAAGAACCCCAAAAAACCCTAAGAATGTAAATCTAGGTAAAATAGTTTCTAAAGAAGACACGAAGGCTTATCTCAAACTTTTTAGAGAATATCAGGATGTCTTTGCATGGTCCTACTGAGAATTGAAAAATTATGACACTTGCAATATCCAACACACAATCCCGTTAAAATCTGGAGTAAAACTCTTCCAACAAAATCTCAGGAAGTACCATCCATCTTTGAACCCCTAATGTATCAAGAGTTAAAGAAATTACTAGATTCTAATATTATCTTTCAAGTTAGAGTCTTCCTGGGTAGAAAACTTGGTTCTTCTCAGGAAAAAGTCTAGGGACATCTGCCTGTGTGTATATTTTAGAAAACTTAATAGAGCATCATAAAAGGATAATTACCCAGTCCCACTCATGGAATGGCTC
The DNA here is from genome assembly GCA_000966675.3 of Picea glauca. NCBI lineage: Eukaryota > Viridiplantae > Streptophyta > Pinopsida > Pinales > Pinaceae > Picea > Picea glauca. Next base: position 3,968 of record JZKD02S0307156.1, read on the forward strand.
TTGCAGATTGTGTTTGGTTCTAAAATTTTCTCCCTTATAGATGGTTTCTTAGGTTATAACCAGGTTCTAGTTTCAGAGGAATACCTATTGAAGACTACCTTCTGAACCAACTGGAGGAATTTTTCTTATAAGCACATTCCCTTTAGGTTGATTAATGCAGGGGAAACCTTCCAAAGGGTCATGGACGTATCTTTTCAGGGATTGATTAACAAATGTGTAGTAGTATATTTGGACAACGTGACTATATATTCAAAGAATAGAGAAGAACACATCCAACATTTAACTTAGATTTTTGAAAGGTGTAGGAAATATGGAATATCTTTAAACCCTAAGAAAACTATGTTTGGTGTCGAGGAAGGGAAACTACTAGGTCATATTATATCTCAAGGAGGAATTCGTATATATCCTGAATGAATAAAGGAAATAGCTAAGATTCCCTTTCCCCATAACAAGAAGGCTATGCAATCCCTCTTTGGGAAAATTAATTTTGTGAGGAAGTTCACGCCCGATTTCACTGAAACTGTCAAACCCTTACAAAAAATGATTCGCAAGGATGCAGAGTTTAAGTAGGATGATGAGCGAAAAGATTCTTTCAATAATATCAATACTGCTATCTCTTAATCTCTAGTGTTGCAAAGTCCCGACTTTAGTAATTATTTATTCCTCTATACTTTCTCCTTCAACCAGTCCTTAGCTGCAGTATTGACCCAGAAGGATGATGACAATAATGAGGCACCAATGTCATTTATGAGCACTAATATCTAAGGAGTCAAAGTATCCTTCTATAGACAAACATGCTTATGCGATATACAAAGAAGTAAAACATTTCAGATCTTAAATCCTAAAAAATCACACCAAATTCATTGTGCCTCATCCTGCAGTCTGATCCCTATTCACTCAATAAAATATGGAGGAGAGAAGAGGAAATTGGATGGAAGTTGTCCAATAATTTGATCTAGAATTAATTAGCATTATGGTTTAATGAATATTTATATATTTCTCCAGGGAAAGAATCACAGTATGGAAACTTGATTTACCTTTTACATCATGGGACTTGCCTAGAAAACCTAATCCCTAAGGAAAGGAGAGCTCTCAGGATAAAGTCTGTGCAATATCACCTCGTAAATTCAGTACTTTTCCACATAAATTATGATGGATTATGTTTGATATGTCATGAGCGTGAAGATGTAGAAAAAGTTCCGAGTGAGCTCCATGATGGTCCCATGGGTGGAAACTTTGCAGGAGATAGCACAACTCAAAAAATATTAAGAGTCGATTATTACTGGCCTACTCTATTTAGGGACGATCATACATATGCCAGAAACTCTAAATCTTATCAAATGAGCATTGGTAGAGAAAAAAGGGAAGTTGTCCCACTCCAACTAGTGAGCATATCCATACCATTCGAGCAATGGGGGTTAGAGATCATAGGGGAGATTACCCCAAATTATTCAAAACAACATAAATACATACTAACTGCCACATACTATTTTACAAAATGGGCAGAGTCCATCCCTCTGACTCACGTGAATGAAAATGTTATAATCCAATTCATAGAACAACAGCCAATCACAAGGTTTGGGATTCCTTCCATTCTCGTTTTTGAAAATTCTTCCTACTTTTCTTCTACTATATTAACATAGTTCGCTCTACACAAAGGAATCATAATACAATACTATGCAAACTACTACCCAGAAGGAAATGAGGTGGAAAAATCAACCAATAAGAACCTAGTGAGGATCTTGAAGAAAACAATTGCAGACAATCAAAGGAATTGGCATAGCTTGATTCATAATGCCTTATGGGTAGATAGATTAACACCCAAGGAAGATATAGGAAACTCTCCATAATTTATGGTATACAAACAAGAAGCCATTCTCCCAAATGGGTTGTATATTTCATCACTTCAGCTCACTCAGGGTTAAAGATGACAACCCTCATCATTTATTCAACAAAGAACCGATACCCTCTTCATGTTTGAAGAGGAAAGGAAGAAAGAAAAATCCAAGTTCATCACTCATCAACAAATAGTTAAAATATGGTTTGACAAGCATAAGGCCAAAGAAAATAATTTTGAAGTAGGAGACTTAGTCCTGAAATGGGATAGAGAAAATGAACCTAAGGGAAAACATTCAAAGTTTTAGAATATATGGCTTGGACCTTTCCAGGTATCTGAGAAAATTGGGGCATGAACGTATCAGTTGAAAAATATGAGGGGGGAACCTGATGCCCTCCTAGTGAATGGCCAAGCCCTAAAACAATATTTATGTTAAAAAAAAAATATTTGTCTTTTTCATGTTTCTTTAGAATACATTCTAATTAGCATAAATGTGTAGGTTTAAGGTAGACTGGTTGTAGATACCTTTTTATTTCCGTATTTTCTTTTTCTTGGTATTTTATTGTAATAAAGTTGTGTTTCGTAAGACATTGGCTGACCTTAATAAATATGGTGTAGCAAACTCTGCTCCTGACTTACACTTACATGCAACAAAAGAAACGTTGGGCAATTACATATTTCTTCAAGGAGATCTATATCTTGTCTTTGCAAAACAAACAACCTTGGTAAGTGATGAAGTGTATGCCTGGTGGTATGGTAAAGCCCATAGGGAAAGATGACAAGTTGGAAAGGATCATATGTACCTATAGGGAGATATGGGAAGAATTTCACATCAACTATTTCATCTTCCAGAAAACAAACGTCCTCCTCTCCAACTCACTCAAGGAATTTCTTCCAGAAATAAATCAATTATATTAAATGAGTGAAAAGTATGATAGGTTATGCAGATAAATCCACCAAGGCTATGGATGCTCGCTGGAAGCAGATCAAGGTCTGTGACATCAGGGTGACTCTGTCGGGGCTATGGATGCTCCTTGGCAACAGAGAAACACCGTAGCAAGGGAATAATGATGACTAAAATATTTTGAATAACACTATTAAACAAAGACGCTAATCTCAAATGCCACATGTCTTTGCTACATAGGCATTTTGTATGACCTAGTTTCATCTAGAGTCACCTTAGGTTTCCCCATGTCCAAGTCACACTTACAAGTCAACATTTCCACATTAGCATTGTATGGAAATATGGATCAACGTCAGAGTTTTTTCCAAGAGATATCAACGAATATTGTCTAAAGAAAAGTGTTGACTTCTGATCCACCCGTTAAATTAGCAAAATGATGGGAAATTTTCAACACACAATAAGATCAGATTCTGCCATTTAATAGGCCAATTAATGTTTCACTCTTCATACGTTTCTACCTCATGCAACAATCAGACAATGGGAATTTGAAATCTTCGATGAACCATATTATAGCATGCACCTGTACCGCCAACTTACGACTGCATTTAATCTTGAGCATGATGTGGATCTGGCAACAAATTTTGTAGAACCACACTTACACCTTGAGTTGAAGAATTGATGCGACAAGGTAAGCATTATCTTTGTTTAAAATCACTTAGACAAATTCAAACACCTACATTCTACACAAAAGTTTCCCATTTCTATAGAAGTCTAAGAAGCAAAAAGAGTGTCTCAAGAGTTGCGCTTGAGTCTCAAAATTTCAAAACCAGGTTAAGCCAGTGAGAAGAAGAGATATGTGTTAGTTTTATCATTTCATTGGTCACATTTTTATGTATCAACATTATATCTACAATAAGGTGTCTAAATATGTTCTCTTTGCAAGAAAAAATGCCTCCAAGGAAGCCAACGACCAGACGTTCACCAAGGGCACAAAAAATGAAGGAAGATGATATTAGTGAAGGATATTCTCCCAGTGCTGTGAGGCAGTTGGAGTTTTCTCCCAGAGCAGAACCAGTCATCAAAAAATCAACTAAGAAGGATTTTTCTTATCCCCCTACTTTTGGCAATACAGAAGCAACCATTGGATCAAATATAATTCTCCCACAATGGGGAGACTTTTTCAACAGAATCAACCAGGAATATTATCCAGAGTTTATCCCCCACAGTGACCCATATGTAAGGGTACTCGACAACCAAAATTTTCTTAGTATCTGATGGTCGTTCTTGCATTTGGTAGCTTTTCAAACTCCAATATTTCCATGCATTGAGACTCTGAGTTGGATAATCGATCATGAAGATGCAAAAAAGAGCCTAATTAATGATGAGAATGGAAGATGTGCCATATTTTTTCTCTCGAGAGAGGTCCAAAAATATTAAAAGATCAGGGACCCAAAGGAGTAATTGAACACACATTTCATGGTGAATTTATATGAATTCCATGACACTAGACTATTAATGGCCTCCTGGTGGAAGGAAGACAATAAATTTACAAATGAGAGCAATGACTTGTATGGGACAACAAATCTGAGGGAGCCATATATCTACTTAATGGCTCTAAATTGTCAATTATATGAGGAAAAATATTGCACTAAGTTCTCAAAGGCATGGATTCCCCTACATACATTGTAGCTATTTCCGGGAGTAGCTTCAACTTGGGAGAAATCATTACCAAGAAATTTAGCACCAGTATATTGTAGGTTGAGTCACCAAAGGAGGGAGAAGCGCCCACTTTTCACATGGCCTCATATATGCTAGACGTGATATGCGTAAGGAATGTCTTCACCGGCATGAATATGAGATGGCATGTCACAAAGCTACCTGTACATGTATACTTCATCATCCCATGGGAAAATAGGTACAAGAAATATTATGCTCTCATTTGCAATGAATTCATAGCTTAGGTTTATTTCATTATTTTAAAAAACGAATGCCCAAGACTTTCTGTAGCGGCCAAGAAAATGATTTCAAAACTAGGCCACTGGTACCCATATGAAACCACAACTTATATCAGGTTGTTTAGGGCCACCGACGCACCACATTTAGTCCCTGCTCATGTCCCAAATTATCTCTTTGTAGGATAAGTCTATTACCAGACCATCCTGCAGGGCTATAATACCACTTTGGGTAAGGACAGGAAACGAGTGTTCATACCCTATGGTTTCCACGTCGGGTTTTTCATAGTGAATGACACTATGCAAGACAAACAATATGGTTTGAGCCAGCTAGAATACAGGTTCCCAACAGGACGATTCCACAAACATGACCCTAAAGGCCTAGTTCTCCAGCATGTGTCACAAGTCTCTTCATGTTGGCCATATGCGCATGACAAGTTTGAAGATGATATATTTAAATATTGTGCTTAGGATTGGGAGGAGGTACTATAGAGAAAATCTTACCTAGAAATGACTAGGATCAAAGCTATGAGTATGGATGAGAATGTTGAAATGATAAAATGGACGACTCAAAAATCTCTCAGGGTTATAGAAGAAAATAGAGCAGCAGAAGCCACAGAAACACAAAGGAGAGGAATTTTGTTATTAGAAGAAGCCCAAAGAGTCATCCACCATCTAGAGAATGATACTCAACTATTAGAAATGATGAGGATCACCCCGACCGACCTAAGCAATGTCAGAGAGGAGATAAATGGCTCAGATTAAACCCTACTGGAGGAAACCGTCAGTCTGGAAAATCCCAGAGTTCCATCACTAGAGGCGAGATCGTCTGTGACCATTCCAACCCAGCATGAGATTCCAAGAACACCAGGTGAAACGAATGTGCCTAATACCCTTTTTTATATAATAACTATCTATGAGAATGGAGAGAGTTTGTAGGTCTCTCTTATAACTCCGATACCAATTACAGAGGAGAAAGAACCAGGGGGAATATCTGCTCCAAGTCCCAATGCATAAATTCCAAACCCTCTGCAGGGTGACCATCAGGCCAAAATTATATTAGACACTGCGCTTCCCAACCTATCAGGGACCCCGAAAGATAGCTCTAGGGATGAGCTAGGTTCAGGTGGAAAAAAAAGGAATTTCAACAGGTAGAAATCGAAACCTCAACAGTCAACCACCAAGTAAGTATTAAGCTTGTCATTGTCAGATGTAGGTCGATTCATTGGAGCATATGGAATTTTCTTGTGTCAAAGAAGTACAAGAATTGGTCCTAGAGAAAATACATATGGCAGGAAGCTTGGGAAACACTCTGACTTGGGGAGACCAAAAAATCCCTGAGCCCGTCAATGAGGTCATCAATATACAGGCAATCGCTTATGACAGGAAGAGGAAATCCATCATGAGGAGGACCACCAAGAAAATAAGGCTCACACTAGACAACTCAATTCTAATCACCACCGAGGAGAAGATTCTCATCATAGAAAACATGAAGACATCTGAGCTCATCAGTGCAGGGATGGATATCACTGATGCCATGCTAGATCGAGCAAAGAGAGATGAAAGGGAATTGGTTGCTGCATAGAAGGAGATAAACCATCTGCACCATCTGGAAAAATATTACCAAGACTCAACACATGCCACTTTGTTCCTGAAGAGTGAGTTCCAAGATGCATATGCAAATTTCATTAGCGAAAGACATCTCTTCACTGCATGTGTAGCTGATTATCAAGAATATACCCTTATGGAACTATAACCCTGTAAGGATGTGGAGTGATGGTATGAAAAGGAATACCAAGCAGTAGAACTAATTGATTACATTAACGCAGTGCAGAAGGTCTGAGATGTGAAGGAGCATGGCATTCGAGTATTGATGGATAGCAACATCTCTCAGATCAGGAAAGCAGTCGAATATTGGGTAAGTATGGCCCAGGAACCCTAGCAAGATATGTAGAAGAGGTGGGTTAAGTGTGAAAGAATCTGGTAAAATATCAATCAGGAGTTGAAAGACATTGGCCTCCCAGAATTTGGCTCACCCGAAGACTTTGTCAACTTGAATGACATAGTCAAACAACATGTAGAACAAGAATCGACATTGGAAGTGGTGATCGCGCAGGTGGCAAGCATGACATCGGGTCAAATACGAAGTTTATGGAACATCTGATCAAGGGTCATGCATTTCTACAGTGTTTAAGTGCCAAAGTCATCAAATATAGAGGACGAACAATAGAAGTGAAGGAAACCCTTTCAACTCCGATGGACCAACACAGATTCTCATATGCTAACACATGTGAGGATCTCTTCGTCAAGTGGTTAGAATATGAGAAGATTCATCCACTCTAGTAGAACCAAGAGATGATTTCCAGAGAACAAAGAGATCAAGTGCCACGTGGAAATATTTTGTTTTACTTAACACAAACTTGTAGCAGCTATTTTTAGTTAGTGATTCTTTATAAATAGGGGGATTGATGTTTTAGAAGGGTTCATGGTTTTGGGGAAAATACCCTCTTTTTTTTTAGAATTGTAAAGATTTACTTCTAAGCAACTTTAATTAAGAAGTTCTTTTATAACCAAAGACATAAATTTGTTTTTCATCAAAGGTATTATGTTGTTGGATTGAGGAGGAACTAATTCCAACTTTTATTTCAATAGTTGATGTTGTAACAAGTAAGAGTTTATGAATCTATTGATAATATATGTTTTTCAATATTTTAACAGTTCTTTTGTTCTTAATGATGAAAATAAAATCATTGTGTTAATGTGTGATTGATGGTAGAGCTAAGGAAACTATTTTTCTTGCACTCATCTTATTGCAAGCGTATTTTTTTTCATTAATCATATCTCAGTCACTCTTGAAATACCAACAAGTTAATGTATTATTACTAGACTTGTAATAGGTGTGGATATCATTGTTTGCATGCTAGAGAATGAGGGTTATCCTAGGATCATCCTTCTTTAGTAGTTACGAATCCCCTCTATCAGTTGGTTTATATCATCACACCTTAATTTATTAGACTCATGTAATAAAATAAAAGACAAAAGAGAACGTTTAATCTGAAGGAGGAAATTTCACAGAAAGATATCTTGTCAATCACTAAGTAAAGCCCATCGATAAATTGGCTAGATCGAAATATATGGAGAACCATTCCACCCATCAAACGTTGCAGAGTCTAATTGGGCCTCTGAGGGGGGTTTGGTTCCTACTGTTGAGTTAAAGGACTCTTGGAACCCTCAACAAGTAGTAGAAAATATCAAGAAGTTGGAGGAAGAATTTGAAAAGCTATGTGAGGAAAGTGCGTAGATATGGACCAACATGGTAGAGGATCCATAAATGAAGTCCATGGAATCCATATTTAGGGATGTGAAGGAAAGGGTGCACAAGGCATCCAAGAGCATAAGACTCTCCCATCAATTGAATGAATGACGACCATTTTGGCACAAAGGAAGTCATAAGATGAAATTGAAAGGATATGGGACCAATATAATATCCTTAAACAATGATTAGGACTATTGCAATATGAAGTAATAAGGGTGATAGTATAACTGGAAACTACATAGGACAAAGTGAAGAAAGAGACACATGACATAGAAGAAAATCTCACAACTCTAACTGTGTAGGGGGTAGAATAAATTTTGGGAGCAAAGGCATAAATAATAAAGGAAGCTGGGAAAACAAAGGATGCCTCCCAAAATTTCATAGAAGCATGGAGGAGCACGCAATATCCATGAGTGGCTCAGGATGAGCCACAAGTGAGTGTTGGGGAGTTGTTGGACAGGGATTTTGGATTCAATTTTTCATAAAAATTCTAAGTATGTAGGATATTTGTAGAATTAGAAGAAAAAAGACAAGGGAAGAGTAGAGTGTACAGTAAAGGAACATGCAAGATCAGAAGTTTGAAGTAAGAACATACTTAGTAGAGAATAAAGAAGAGAATAAACAAAGATAAGAAATCAAGAGAAGAAAGCGGGCGAAAAGGAAGGATAGTACTTTGACATGCCAAAAGTAGAAAGATGCGCAAAATCAGGAAGAACAACATTCGGGACTGCAAAAGTAGCATACATACGTAAAAGAAGGAAAATAAATCTCGGGCAGTGAGTCAACACAAGTTTTTATGAGTCATAATAATATGTAATTTAGTTTTTGGGATAAGAAAAGTAGGGTTGTGAGCCTTATAATTTATGTATAAATATGTAATGGGTTGGGCATATTAGGGGTTCTCTTGTTTTTTCTGTTTTATTCATGTTTTATTGTTGACCTGTTCATGAGGAGAGTGAGAGAATAGAAAGAGAATAAAGAGTCTATGTTTGATTGTTAGGGAGAAGTCACTAAGAGAGGCTTTCATTGTAGAGTGACTAGCCAATATGGAGAGAGAGGTAGCATGCTATATCTATTGTAAGCATAGTGCACAAGCTTGAGATGATTACAAAAAGAATAATAAAGAAGCCATATATTGTGGACGTAGCCCAAATTTGTGTGAACAAATTAATTATTGTGCCTGCTTGTATTTTATGTGATTGAGCATGAATATTCTCTTTATGCTCATTAGACTAGATGTGTCTACTATATGATCACTGCGCAACAATATGAATGTTATAGTAGATGGTTTATGTCACAATATGTAGTATAAGGGTACTATATAACTAATTTCACTAAGTAATCAAGGAAGAATAAATACAAGATGATGCACACATAACAGATAAGTAAGAAGGATTAATATCATCACCTCCCATTCCCTCACTACTGCAGAAACTTGCTTCCCGCAACCCCAATAGATGCCTCACGTGAGAATTCACTTGCATGCAGGTGATTCTAAAAGAGCTTGTGTCTGAAGGATTTTTTTGGTTAAGATAACTTGAACCTAGTGTATTACAACTGTGCACCGACAATCTTCCTCTAAAATGTGATTGGTTCTTGTAAAGTTGAATTTGATAGTACATTTTTTGTTTTGAGGCCCATTTTAGACCTAAAAATTCCCCTAATAAGTTCAATTATCCAGTTAGTCCTCTTTGTTTTCCCATCTGATGCTTGGTGATATGTTGTACTAAAATTCAAATTAGTCCTAAATCCATTAAACAACCCCTTCCAAAAGTTGGAAGTGAACTTGGGATCTCTTTCTGACATTATTTCATTAGGAAAACCATGTATCTTAGCAATCTCCTTCATGTAAATATCTACAATGTTGGTTTTCTTGTGAGTCATTTTCACTGATATAAAATGTGTATACTTTGTAAGTTTTTCCACCACTACCATTATGGAATCATGATTCCTTGTTTTTTTTGGCATGTTGGTGATAAAATCTACCGTAAATACATACCATTTCCATTCAAGAATGGGAAATGGCTATAACAATCCCACTAGATGTCTTTGCTATGTCTTCACTTTCTTACATTCCATGCACCTAGCTATATAATCAACCATGTCCTTCTTCATTCCTGACCTGAAATACTAGCTTCTCAATGTGCAATTATCTTCTGGTATCCTATATGACCATCATATGGTACATTTTGAATCTCTTTTAACAAAAAAAAATCAAATCTCGAGTGTTAAGGACATAAACATTTTCCCTTAAAAAGAGGATTTCATCCTCTCCCAACCTATAGTCTTTAAACTTCAGTGGTACATTTTCTTGTTCCAATCCTTCTATAGCTTATGAATAATGTTGATATGATGTTACCGCTTCAAAAATTATACTTTTCAGATTTGAACAATACATACTAATGGTTGTAGCACAAATTTCATGCACCCTTCCTCTGAGTGCATCAACCACTTTATTCTCTTTTCCTTTGATATGCTTGATGTCGAAGTCATATTGACTGACAAATTCCAACCATATAGTTTATTTGGAATTCAGTGTTGGTTTCTCAAACACATGTTTCAGACTGCTATGATCTCTCTTTGGCTCAAACTTTCTTCCCATGAGATAGTGCCTCCACATTTTTAAGGTGTGAACTATGGTTTCCAACTCTATGTCATGGGTAGCATAATTTATTTCATTCTCCTTAAAATTCCTTGAATCATAGAACATGACATGCCCATTCTGCATAAGGACTCCACCAATCCCATCCTTGCATGCATCTATGTACACAATGAAATCTTCATTTAGATATACAACTTTTATAATAGGTGCACTAGTCAATAATTACTTTAAGTGTTGGAAACTCTATTCACTATTAGTAGTCCATTCAAACTTTTCTCCCTTCTTTTGCAATGAAGTGATTGGATTTGAAAATTTGGAGAAACCTTCAATGAATCTCTTATAATATACAACTAATCCCATAAAGGATATTACTTCTGAAAAAGTATTTGGTGTTGACCAACTTTTGATTTCTTCAATATTTTCAGGTTCCACCTCTATGCCCTCCTCTTAGATGATGTGGCCCAAATAATGATTTTTCCTTTGATATAAAGTGTAATTTATTAGCTTGGAATATTATTGGTTCTCTATCAATAATTTAAAAACCATTGTCAAATGTTGTTCCCACTCCTTCTTTGCCTTGGAGTAGATAAGAATTTCATCCAAGAAGACAATGACAAATTTGTCTAGGTAATCTATAAATACTCCATTCATTAGACACATAAATGTAGCTAGTGAATTTATCAAGCCAAATGAAACCACCAAAAACTCATAATGGTTTTACCTTCTCCTGAATGTTGTCTTGTTGGTGTCTTCTTCTCTAATTCTTACTTGATGGTCACCTGACCTAAGGTCAATCTTGGAAAATATCCCTTCTCCTTTCAGTTAATTGAAAAGATCATAGATCTATGGTATAGGGTACATGTTATTTACAATAAACTTATTAAGATATATAAATTCAATACATAACCTTATATTCCCATCCTTTTTCTTCACAAAGAGCACTAGGGAACCCCAAGGTGAGGCACTTGCGCGTATGTATCCCTTCAAAAATTCTTCTTGTTGCATATGAAATTCTTTCATCTTTGTTGTCCTCGTTCTATAGGGATTCTTGGACACTAGGGAAGCTCTATGACTTAAGTCAATAGAGAAATCAATATCTCTCTTGGGTGGAAATCCCGACAACCCCCAAATACATATTCATACTCCTTTATTATTGGATCATCTTCAAGACTTGACTCCTTAACTTTTGTTGTCTCTTACATACACACTGTATATATTTGGCATCCTTTCCTAAAACTCTTTTTCAGTTGCAATGTTTAAATATATCTCATAGATATAGGTCTTGGAATACCTTGCATCGTCCTTGAATTATCTTCCTCATCAAGACAAGTGAAATCCTTGTTGTAGAAATCTAGGACAACATGATGCTTGTCCAACCAATACATATCAATTAAGCAATCATATGGCCCAAGTGGTATTTTGTTTAAATCCACCTTAGTGTTAACTCCATTGAGGATCATGAGGAAAAGTTTGACAAGTTCATTGATTTTTCTCTTGGTTCCAGTGGTAGTTGAACCAACCAAGATTTTTCATGCTCATATCTCTTCAATTTAAACCTTTCAACTATTTTTGTATCTATATAGCTATGACTAGCTCTAGGATCAATAAAAATAGCTATGGGTCGGTTATCAATATTACCTTCTACCTCAATCATGTGATATTGGTAGTCTTGTTGTTTGTTGTCCAAGGTTGCATAAATACTTGGAATTCTCCTACCCATGTCATCCACTGTATTAGCTTCTTGGATATTTTGCATAGTCTTCATCGTATCTCCCTTGTGAGGGAAATCCTTATACAAGTGGTCTCCTTCTCATCCTCAACACTTTATATGATGATGCCTTACCATTTCCCTAAGTAATGTATCATTCTATACTCATTCTACGATGAATTTCCTTGTTGATATGCTTGAGAGTTGTTCCTGAAGAAAGGTGTCTTGAATCCTTTCTTTCTCTAATCTATCTTTCCTTTCTTTTTGTCATCCCAAGATTTTTGGAAAGTTGGTCTTCCTCTACTCTTCTCATAAATATTATTTTCTCTCATTATGGCCTCCTCCAAGGTTTCAAGGTTATCATATTGTATCTTATCACTATAGAAGGAGGGTAACCCACTTAGAAACCTTTGGATTTTGACTTTCTCATCCTTCATGAATCCCACATACTTCAACAAATCAAAGAGTCTCTTCTCGTATTCACCCATTGTCATGTTCATTAGCTTGAGTTAAAAGAACTAGTTTATCTTATTATCATAATAATTCTCTAATATATACTGCTACTGGAAATATCTCTTGAATCGATTCCAAGAAATTCTCTTTTCATCAATGTGCTTTACCTGCTTGAGTTGATCCCACAACACAGATGCTTTTCCTTTAAGATGGTAGACTACAATACTGTCTTCTACATGCGAAGGGTAGTCATGCAACTAGAAATATTTTCTAATGCCCAATAACCAGGACTCAACATATTGTCCTATCCTATCTCCATCAAATGATTGTGGATTTATTTTCTTGATATCTCCTTCCAAAATATATGCCTAAGGTCTCCTTCTTTGATTTTTGATAGGGGACACATTGGGGCTTCTCTCTAACCTTGAATACACATGTGACCTTTTGGTAGAGTGTCTTGGTGAGTGAAAATGATGATGTCTAATCATACTCCTTGAATTCATATATACCCCATAGTCATGAGATTTGGATGTTATTGTTTTCCTTGCATTGGATGCTTTCTTTGTGACAAAATATTTATTGACTTTCTTCTGCAACATATTCAAGAACTGTAGTATCTCTTCATGATCTCTCATCATCCTCTCATTTTCCACTCTATAAATATGAACTTCCTTTTGCAAGATTCTCATAGTCTCATCCAACTCTACAGGCTCCACTTTGCTTCTCTTCCCATTGGACTCAATCTCTGCATTCCACATGCTGACATGTAGACCTTGGATCTCCTCCTCATGGTTGTAAGAACCTTGAGCATCATCCATATAAATATTCCTCATATTGTGACCATGTATGTGGCCTATACCTCTAATTTTGTAAGGAATGTGCATGAAACAATATTTGTTAGAGTTAAACATGTTATACAATTGTCATGAATTTAAGCTACAAACCCATTTTTCTTGGTTTTTTCAAAGGAAAATTGCTAAGAAAATGAAAAATATGAACTTTCAAATATATTCCTTTCTAAATTATATTTCTAATGGTTCTACCCATTCCTCAATCTAATTTCTAAGCTTGGAGATATGACTTTCTTAAATCAACATTTTTACTCATTTTTGCACCTATTTTAACAGTAACAAAAGTCTCAAGGGTTGACTTCTTCCTATTGTAGAAGAAAATATTGAGAGAACCATGATTTTTTTTATATTGGGTGCTAATAGTATTCATGATTTTTAATACAAAACAACTCTCAAATTTAGGATCTTACACTCCTTCCAACTTCTACATTAATATAAATTTTCCAATTTGTCCCTTTTGCATTTTCTCCACACTTATAATTTTTTTACCAAAAGTGGTTATCTCCCAAATGGAGCATAATCAGGAGAAATCTCATTCAGTATAAATCTTTTTAGATTGATCAGTGGATAAAAGGTTGACTAAATAAAAAAATTCGGACAGGTTTCCTAGGCTCCCTCTTCTTCATCTAAAGTTTTCAAAACTCCCCCTATTGCACCTAGCAATGGTGGATTTTTCCCTATTTTAGCATCTCCATTCCACACCCCTTTGAATTTTATAAGGAGTCCAAATGGGTATATCCATGCCTACCTTTTGAGATATCTATAAAATTTCCACCCTTATCTAGGCCCTAGTTACCAAGAACAACCCACATCTTGCAAAGTCATTATTTCACATTTTTTTTAAAATGGAAGAAATTTTATCCAGTGGGCCTCACTGGCATTCATGTATCCCTTTTCACTACCGAAAAACATCGAAAATTACATCCAAAATTGAGTTGAAATGATCTTGTTATGCCCAAAACAAATTTTTGGCTTCACACTTTTTATAAATTACTAATTTTTATCCTTCCCTTTTCCTCCTCTTTTCTTCTCTTCTCTCCTTCTTTCTTCCCTCTTTTCTTTTGTTTCCCTCCTCCTTTTCTTTTCTTATTTCTTTTCTTTCCCTTATTTATCCTTTATCAACAATCAAAAGTCCATTTCTCGTCGATGTATCAATGTCCAAAGATCATTTTTTGCCAACATGGTCTTCCATATCAGTGGTGGAAGATCTTTCTTCCCTGTCGATATTGTCTCCCTTGTCAGTGGTGGAATATTTTTCTTCCCCATGGACGTATCAACAATGAAATGATATTTTTTTCTCATCGGTGTATTGGCGATGAAACATCTTCTTCTCAACAAAATATCGGTGAACGATGTTCATTCTTCGTTGATACACATTGTATTGGTGACAAAAACCTTTCTTTAGTCGGTTTATAAATGAAAAAACCTTATCATTCCTTTGTTTATTGACGACAAAAAATTATCTTTTTTGTCGACATCTTGACAATGAAAAATCATCTTTCTCCTACGACTTTTCTTCCTTTTTCAACAACTTATTTTCTTTTTGTGTCAATGTATCAATGAAGATCTTCATTATTTCGTTGGTACACACTGTATCAACAACATAAACTTGTTTTCCTCTTTTTTGGTGATTTTAAAAGTTCTCCCCTCATTGATGTATTGGTGAATATCTTCATTCATCATAGATACAATCTATATCAACAACTCCAACATTTTGACACTTAGTCGATTCTTTTCGTGATTTTTGGGCTCGTGACTGTCACAAATGTTTTTCCAGAGTCTATAGTTAAGGCTTAGAAAGTACAGTGTCTAGGCATATGAAAGTGAGTAAAGGATAAAAAAGGGAGAAGAGTCAACCTTCGAGAAAGGAAGCTAAGGCTGATTTCTAGGTTGTCGTTGTCTTGCTTCCAACTGTTCCTGGATGTTTATATCCCATTCAATCGCGGCCCATGAATGTTCAAGTTCTACCCAGGTGGTGGCTATCTTAAGTATGGTATAAAAAATGTTTAAAGTGATATGGGTTTGGTCCGATAAGCCAGGGTCAATATTAGGTTGTCTTACAATGGGGACAGTCATAGAGGAACAGGAAAATTAAAGGAGAGTTCGAGGTTTTTGATGATGTATCAATTTGATCTTATAAAAGAGAACTTTTAAATCCAATATTAAATACAAAGTGCAAACCAAAGGCCTTTTCCCGTAACTAAG
>JZKD02S0307167.1:0-19795 GCA_000966675.3 Picea glauca
GTGGCCTTCACTTTCCTACATCTTCCCGAGAGAGATATTTGAGCTTCCTTGATCCAGGTGGATATTGGTGGCCACCCACCTATTCCAACTGGCTCCTCTTGACAGTTTTAGTTCAGCACGTTCTTCTGTACTTCTTTGTAATTGTGGGTTCTGAACTTTCAGGGTTGTCTGAAGCCCTACACATCTTCTAGGTGGAGATTGGTGGTCGCCCACCTAATCCAACTGGCTTATTTTGGAAGTTTTCATGTCAGTACATCTTTTTGTACTTCCACGACCATTTTGTGTCCCTAAACGGTGTTTTTTGGCTTGCCACAGTCAAACTATGAACAAAGTTAGAGTTTGATGACATAATGTGTAGTTCTCAAAAATACCTTTCCAATGGGCTATCATGCACCTAAAACGGAGTTTGTATGCAAAATTTACGACCCCGACAAGTTGAGGTACCAAATTACCCATCGAGGCCCACATAACTTTTGGTGTTTCATCTCCTAGGGTTAGGTTTTTGGATGTCTAGGGTTTTGGCATTCACGAGTAACGCTAAAAAGGCATCTTAAGCCTCATTGTAATCATTCTGCTCAGACGTATTTGTGTAGCAACCACATCTCCTCTTAGAGATAGCTACCACCATTCAAGCAAGTTGTTTCAGTTCTGCAGTTTTATAGTTTCAACCTATTTTATTTATTCAATAGAAGTTATTGTTCCCTGGATATCTATTGTTGTTCTCTGTATCTTTGTGTTGTTGTATTCGTTCTGTTCCGCACATAAATCTGGATTAGTGGTATCAGAGCGGTCTGTTCTTCATTTATTTTTATTCGTGCATGTCCCAGACAAGATCTGGGTACAATAAGTTGGGACTCGAACCAGTCGAGCCTTGCCAGATCGGTCGCGACGAGCCTGACAACAACCCATGGGGGACGAAAAGAAAGATTATGGAGCGGAATATCCTTTTAAAATGTTTCTTGAGGAAGCCCTTGCGCAACAAAGGAACGAAATGATGGACAACTTTGCACAGATCCTTCGGCGGCTACCCACAAGAGATGCATCTTCATCAAGCGGCCATGCAACCCCCTTCAAGGTACATGCAAACTTTGATATTCCATTATTTGAAAGACTAATAGATGTGGATGCTATAGATAAATGACCAAATCTGCTCGAAGGGTATTTTTGGGTCCACAATTTCTTCAATAGGGAAAATATTACTTTTGCACTCCTCAAGATCGTCCCCCATGTTAAGGACTTGTGGGATACTTACTCTGAGAAAAGGGCCATAGAGGAATTTGTAATATTTAAAGTCACCCCCACATGGTATTCCTTCAGGGATGTCATTAAAGAACAATACTATCATGTTGGAAGCTACGAGGACCAGTACACACGATGGACCACCCTATGTCAGGAAAGGGACCAGACAATACCATATTTCACCAATATTTTCCATACCTTGCTCACCAAATTGGGTATGTAAGACTCTGAATGACATCTAGAGCTCAAATATCGCGGTTGTTTGCATAGATACATTCAAATAGAAATGGAGTTTTTGGACATCACATCATTGGGTACAACTTATAGATATGTTGTCAAGATTGAGCATAAATTTAAGCAGAAGAGGCGAGAGTTTGGATCTACAAACTCCTCACAGTCGAAGCAAGGCAAAGGCAACCCCAACCCACAAAAAAAGGGACAAAGCAAAGATGGCCACTCTCGGGACAACCAGTCCAAGCCGCAACAGAAGAAGGGTGATGAGAATTCGAAGAAGGACACGGGAAAATGGTGGGAATACCATAAAATCCCTTGGAACAACATTAAAGAATGTCGCTCCAAGTAGTCACTAGAGGCTGAGTTGAAATCTTCCAAGTCCGAGGCAGATTCTGACTTTGAATCAAATCCAGAATGAGGGAAGCGGATTATCGATGTTGAACCTAGTGCCACAGTTGTTACCACCAAAGTCCAACCAAGCGAACTAAAAAAACCAGAGGAAGGGGAACACCTCTTTCATTCACAGATGTGTGTAAAGGGGGCTCTGCTTCATTTCATTATTGATAGCGCCAATCAAAAGAACCTAATCTTAGTAGAGGTCGTCAGGCGGTTAGACCTGCCGACGACACCGTACTCGCAACCCTACACCATCGGCTTACTTCGCCAAGGAAGAGATCTCCATGTCAGCCAACAGTGTCGTCTTCCCTACGACATCAAGCCCTTCAAAGACAAGGTATTGTGTGATATTGCTCCCCTTGAGGTTTGTGATGTTCTTTTAGGACAACCATATTTGTGGAAGCGACATGTTTTGTATGAGTCCAGACCCCGTAGTGTTATTATTACTTTGGGTAGACAATTATACATGATACTAGAGGTAACACCGCCTACTGCTATTTCTTTAATCTCTGCTAAGTAATGTAGTAAGTTCATCTCACAGACCGGGAAGTTCATCTTCTTTGTGATCCGTGCTCACATTAAGCAAAAGGTCACCGCCACATCCGTGGCCTCTACAGAGAGCCTCTCTTTGCAACAGAAGTAAGTGGATGGGATCATGGAAGAGTACAAAGACATCTTCTCCTCACCCACTGAGGTACCGACACATTTCCAAGTCAAGCATCCAATTGATCTAACCCCCGATGCACCTCTTCCTAATGGACCAATATATTGTCGCTCGTCGATGGAAAATGACGAAATCAAGCGTCAGATCTAAGACTTTTCTTCAAAAGGGGCACATCATACCCAACTCTTCCCCTTGCGGAAGCCCGATTGTACTAGTGTAGAAGAAAAATTGGACCTGGCGGCTCTGCATTGATTACAGATCAGTAAACAAAATCACAGTCAAGAATCGGTACCCAATTCCCTGAATTGATGACCTTCTTGACCAACTCAAGGGGGCACATTTCTTTAGCAATATTGACCTAAAGTCTGGCTACCACCAGGTTCCCATTGAACCAACTGAAGTATAGAAGACAACTTTCGAATCTAAATAAGGTCTCTTCGAATGGTTGGTCATGCCCTTTGGCATAACAAATGCACTAACACTTTCATGAGGTTGATGGATGATGTATTGAGACCCTTCACAAACTCTTTTGTGGTGGTATATTTGGATGACATCCTCATCTTCAACAGAAATTGGGAGGAGCACATGCAGCATATTCAGTAGGTTTTGAGCACTCTGCGGAATAACAAGCTATATGCCAACTTAGAAAAATGCTCCTTTGGCATGAACAAGGTCCAATACTTGAGCTACATTGTTGATGAGCATGGGGTACATGTGGATCCAACTAAGATCCAAGTCATTTGTGTTTGGCCAACCCCAACCACACTAACAGAGCTTCAGAGCTTCTTGGGACTTGCCAACTTCTACCGACGGTTCATGTTGGGATTCTCCGATATTGCATGGGCCCTCAACCAAGTGACCAAGGGCGGTGGTAGAGAAACGTTCACGTGGGGGAAGGCACAACAATGAGCATTTGATGATCTAAAGCATCACTTGTGCTCGGCTCCAATACTCTCCTTGCCCGATATGCAACAACTGTTCGATATTGAGACTGATGCATTTGACTATGCTGTAGGCACAATTCTTACTCAACATGGTCATCTTGTAGCATACCATAGTGAGACACTCTCAGATATTGTCCAGAAATACCTCACCTATGACAAGGAAATGTATTCCATTGTACAAGCCTGTCGTCAATGGAAACATTACATTCTGGGAAAGGAGACAATCATCGACAATGATCACAAGCCTTTGCAGTTCATACAAACACAGGGTAAATTACAGAACGACCGCCATCAAAAGTGGTCCACCTACCTGCAATAGTTCCATATCAACATCAAGTATAAGACATGGAGCACAAATCGTGTCGTTGACTGCCTCAGTCATCCTCCCATGGTGGCACTCACCACTACGCTCCATTCCTGTGGGAAAGAGGCATCTTAGTAGCCCCAACTTTATCAACAAGATCTGAACTTCACCACCACCTATAAGCTCTTGGGTATAGGCGCGAATGTCACCGATTTTCACATTTAGGACAGACTGTTATGCCATTTGGGCCATCTATGTGTTCCTGCAAGCGAGCGTGAAAAGATGATTTGGGAGGCTCACTACAGTCGGATGGCAGGACATTTTGGAGTGGAGAAAACTATGGTCGTTCTACAGAAACATTTTTATTGGCCAAAACTTCGACAGGACGTCAACAAGTATATCGGATCTTGCACTTCATGTTCCATTGTCAAGCTAACCATCAAGAAGAAAAGATTATACATCAATCTTCCTATTCCCAAGAGGTCTTGGGAATCCATCTCGATGGATTACATGTCTGGCCTTTCATCCACCAACCAAGGAAATAATTGCGTATTTGTGGTGGTTGTTTGGTTTTCGAAGATGGCCATTCTGACAACCTGCAAGAAGAGCATCACAGTGGCAGATATTGCTAAGCTCTTCTTCGAATGTGTGTGGGTCCATTTTGGGATACCACAAACCATCATCTCAGATTGGTACAGTCGGTTCCTCAACACATTTTGGTCATGTCTCTAGTTACTGTTGGACACTAAGCTCACTAAATCCATTGATTTCCACCCCTAAACCGATGGCCAGACAAAGGTCGTCAATCAGATGAATGTGCACATCCTACGCATGTACAACTCTAAGCATCTATGTACATGGGATGCGAGTCTTCCCTATGTTCAACATAGCTACAACATGGCTCTCCATAGCTCCACCAACCATAGCCCATTTCAGGTGGGACTGGGATTCTAACCCTTGTGTCCCATTGATGTTGCACTACCTCTTACAACCACACATGCGTAATCTTCCCATGTTCATTATAAGGCCGGCAAAGCCACCAAATTCATTGAGCGGATTCATCACATCCACCAACATGTCCATGAGATTTTGTAGAAAGTCGATGCTAAGTACAAGCAACGCCATGATCGACATCAAGTACTGCACCAGTTTCAGGTGGGAGACAAGGTATAGATTTATTTGCAGAAAGAGCGCCTTATAGGGGCCCATTGGAAGCTTCTCCCACTTCTCTATGGGCCTTACACTATCACCAAGGCTGTGGGTAGCAATGCTTTTGAGCTCAACACTCCACCCTTCCTTGGCTTGCACCAAGGGTTCAATGTGGACCTCTTTTGACCATATTTTCCACCATTATTAGACACCTCAAAGATCACAAAACATTTGACACCAACAAAGCTAAACCCTGACTACATGGAACATGCATCTACTGATCAGATAGTGGACACACAGGTCAAGGGCACTCGCCAACAGAGGATCCAGCTTTATCGGGTTGTCAAGGCAGAACAACTCCTACACCAACGCAAGTGGCTCACCCGAGGCCAAATTCAACAGAAGTTTCCTCACCTGATGGGGGAACTCAACACAATGAATACCATTGCTTCCTAAGGGGGGAGGACTGATCTAGGTGGATATTGGTGGCCACCCACCTATTCCAACTGGCTCCTCTTAACAGTTTTATTTCAACACGTTCTTTTGTACTTCTTTGTAATGGTGGGTTCTACACTTTCGGGGTTGTTTGAAGCCCTACACATCTTCCAGGTGGAGTTTGGTGGCCGCCCACCTAATCCAACTGGCTTATTTTGGAAGCTTTCACGTCAGTACATCTTTATGTACTTCTAGGGTTGTTTTGGGGCTCTAAACAATGTTTTTTTGGCTTGCCACAATCAAACTGTAGACAAAGTCAGATTTTGACGACTTAATGTGTATTTCTTGAAAATACCTTTCCAACAGGCTATCACGCGCTTAAAACGAAGGTCGTATGCAAAAGTTACGACCCCGAGAGGTTGAGGTACCAACTTACCCATCAAGGTCCACATAACTTTTGGCATTTCATCTCCTAGGGTTAGGTTTTTGCATGTCTAGGGTTTTAGAATTCACGAGTAATGTTAAAAAGGCCTTTGAAGCCTCATTGTAATCATTATGCTTAGATAGATGCATGTAGCAACCACATCTCTTCTTAGAGATAACTACCACCATTCGAGCAAGTTGTTTTAGTTCTGAAGTTTTACAGTTTCAACCTCTTTTATTTATTCAATAGAAGTTATTGTTCATTGGATATTTGTTGTTGTTCTTTGTATTTGTGTGTTATTGTATCCAGTCTGTTATTCATTTCGTTCCTCTCATAAATCCGAATCATTCCTTGGTGGTATCATGGCCTGGAATGGGGGTGGCATGTTGTAGAAATTACAAGTAAAACAAAGCCTAACGTTAGGTGGAAAGGTGTGTTAGTTTTTGGGGTAGCTCAGACATGTACATCTGCATTGGTGGTGCCTAGCATGTGGAAGTGTCTGAGCGACGCTCTCTAGATTCTTAACTTTATAATTTCATTTATAAAGTTAAAGCGGCTTTTAATTAATGACTAAAGTGACTTTTTTATAAAATTGAGTGACTTAAATGATTTAAGTCATCTCAACGAGAGACTAAGTCACAAATGTCGATCTTGGGAAGGCAAGATCTAATCTTGACCGTTGAGATCTAGGGTTAGGGTTTTAGTCATTAAAGAAATTATATAAGGAAATCTAAGGAGAGCGAGAGACACACATTGAATGAGAGAACATTTGGAGAGCTGAAGAGAGGAATAGTTTGCAACAAGAGGGGAAGAGGGCGCAAATCCCAAGGAAGGGAAGAGGCACAAATCCCAAGACAATGTGGACACATAAATCAAGGTGAAGATCATTATTTGCACAAAAGTCGAGATAGATTTCTTGGTGTATGTACATCAACGTATTATCAATTTGTACAACTGCTCGTATGAGGGTTTGTTGGACTATACAAGTCGCATTTATCTTTGGTTATTGTGTCATACAGATCATACTCTATTTGGTACAATTGGACACAAATTTCAAGGCATATCTTGAAGGTGGGGAGGTAGTACTGGCCATACATCAATTTATGAGCACGATTTTCAACGACGATACACATTTCTAAATGTTGTAATAATTGTTGTAAAATGTTTGAGTTCTTCTTGATGGGCAAAAAAATAAATTTTCTCATTTATTGGTTTTCCCTTCGGGGTTTTTCCAGGGGTATTTACCCAGAAATAACTGTGTCATACATGTGTGTTGTTTTAATATTTTGTTGTACATTTCGCTTATTAAAACTCAATGTATTTCTATTTGTAAATATTAGATTTGTGAACTTACTATCTTCGTAAATTAATCTAATAATGATTTATTGGAACTAGAAATCATTTTTGGGTTTTAAGGAAATTCAACATGGTATCAGAGTTGGGACTTTGAAGAGTGGCACCGAATACTTTGATACAACGATTTGTAGGGATTGTAGGGGTTTTTTTCAAAAAAAGGAAGGGAAAAGTATTGTTGGTTAGTTGGACGAGGATGGATATCAGATTGAGGTTTGAGGACAGGCTGAGTGAGGCTACAAATTTTATCCCATGGAAAGAGAAGATTGCGTTGTTGTTGGAGGAAAATGAAATATGGGACATTGTGGAGAAAACCCAGGTTTTTCCCACATATACAACGCTTTTGGTGGCCTTCAATAAGAAAAATGTGAAAACCAAAAGGATGCTCTTGGATGCCGTGAAGGACCATATCATACCTGATGTGTCCGGAAAGAAATATGCCTATGAGATGTGGGAGGCTCTGACAAAGCTTTATCAGAGTGGAAACCAAAACATGAATATGGTGTTGAGGGAGAAACTCAAGAGCACCAAGAAGTCTAAGACTGACACAGTGGCATCATATCTCACCAGGATATCACAATTTCGTGATGAGTTAACGATTGTTGGAGAGGAAGTTAAGGATGATGAACTTGTGAGGACAAATCTGAATGGGTTCTTAGAAAAGTGGGCTACGTTCGTGAAGGGAGTTGCGGCACAAGAACATATCCCTTTCTGGCAGAGGTTGTGGGATGACTTCTCTCAAGAGGAGGCTCTTCAAGGTAGTTAGGATAAGGGTGATGAAGACAAGGAGAATGTTGTTCTTCATGCGAAGAAGGGTAGGAGAGATGGAAAGAAGGGCATGAACAAAGTGAAATACTTTGCATGTTATAAGACTGACCAATATGCAAGACAATGTCCAAATAAGAAGAAGGGAAAGAAGGAGACACATGTAGCGACATTAACATCAACTAAGATCAATTATTTTGCTGAGAAGCTCAAGAATAAATTTTCTCTTGTGTCTTGTTTTTCAGACAATGGTAGTGCAGTGTTTGGGGACATTGGAACATGGGTTGTGGACAATGACTCATCTCGCCATATGATGATAATGAGGTCAATGTTCCTTATTGTTTTAGAGACAGACTCAGACAATCATGTGGGTTGTGGGACTATTACCATGCATGCAGTGAAGGGGGTTGGATGTGTGAGATTCCAACTAGAGTCAAGAGGATCTTTGGAGGTGACAGAGGTGTTGTTTGTTCCATAGCTGAAGGTAATCTTCTCAGTATCAACTTTGGAGGATGAGGGATATGGATTTGTGTTACAACATGGACATGTGCTCATATATCCATAGGGAGCTACCTTGGATGCAACAACAATGCTTGGTGTCAGACATGAGAGGTTATACAGTTTGTTGGGATAGCCTATGTGTGAGTCCAAGGGGATCTTGGATTCAGGATCAATGTCAGTGACAGGTGGTTGTGAGGATACTTCCAGTACTGTTAGGAGTCTAAGTTGGTATGAGATGACACAGTTAGATGCTTAGGAGTGTGAGGAGATTCCTAAGGGCATAGTGAGAAGGAATAGGTCTTCAACACATGATCTAGTCTAGGTGGTAGGGAAGCTTTATGATTCAGAGGGAACAACTACAACAACAAATGGAGTGATGGAGTTGGAGACAGATCCAGGTGGAGGTTCCAGAAGCACCTTACTCGCTAAGAGGGAGTGTTAGTTTTTGGGGTAGCTCGGACATGTACTTCCACATTGGTAGTGCCTAGCCTTGGGAAGTGTCCAAGCGACGTTCTCTAGATCCTTAGATTTATAATTGCATCTAAAAAGTTAAAGTGGCTTTTATTTCATGACTAAAGTGACTTTTTTTTATAAAGTTGAGTGACTTAAGTGATTTAAGTCATCTCAACGCGAGATTAAGGCACAACCGTCGATCTTGAGAAGGAAAGATCTAATCTTGACTATTGAGATCTAGGGTTAGGGTTTTAGTCATTAAAAGAATTATAAAAAGAGATCCAAGGAGAGTGAGAGGCACACATTGAATAAGAGAACATTTGGAGAGATGAAGAGAGGAAGAGTTTGCAACAATAGGGGAAGAGGGCACAAATCCTAAGGAAGGGAAGATGCACAAATCCCAATACAATGTGGACACAAAAATCAAGGTGAAGATCAACATTGGCACAAAAATCGAGATATATTTCTTATTGTTCGTACAATAGCATATTATCAGTTTGTATAATCGTTTGTGTGAGGGTTTGTTGGACTATACATGTCGTATTTATCTTTGGTTGCTGGGCCATACATGACTTACTCTGTTTGGTACAATTGGACATAGATTTGAAGGCAGATCTTGAAGGCGTGGAGGCCGTACATCAATTTCTTAACACAATTTTCAATGTTGGTACATATTTCTAAATGTTGTAATAATTGTTGTAAAATTTCTGAGTTCTTCTCCATGGACAGAATAATAATTTTTCTCTCATCTACTAGTTTTCCCTTGGAGCTTTTTCTAGAGATATTTACCCAAAAATATCTGTGTCAAACGTGTGTGCTGTTTTTGTATTCCACTGTGCATTTTGCTTATTAAAACTCAATGTATTTCTATTCGTAAATTTCATATTTGTGAACTTACTATTTTCATAAATTAATTTGAGAATGATTTATTGGAACTAGAAATCGTTTTTGGGTTTTAAGGAAATTCAACAAGGCGCTCACCCTTAGTCGGTTGGTTTGGATAACATTATTTTGAAACAAATAAGTCTTTCCTTGTGAATTTATTGTGCTTTGTAAGATACATGTCTTGGTGTAATTTGTATGAAATTGTATGGTTCACTGTGGAACTCTGAAAAGAATGAAATGAGTACACAGTTAGTGATCTATGCATGAATGGTATTTAATTATAGGTTAATATATCTTTGAAAATTGAGATGGAATGAGTGAATGGATACATGCCTCATGTTTCTTGTATGCATAATAACCTATTTTCTGGTTATTTCCTCTTGGGATTTAACACACTCATCATGCAATTTTAATGATAGACCTCAGTAAATAGCATGAAAAATGCGTGGTGAAATTCCGAGTTAATTACTATGGAGGGTTGCTTGAGTATATAATTGTTGGGTTTGTGCTTTCAGGGACTTTTGACTTTCCCTTGGCTCCCAATTATCATGTTCCTTATTTCACTTGGTTGAGAACACATGGGTCACTTGGTTGAGAACACATGGGTCTCTTGTGATATATCTTGAACAACAAGAGTGAGAGTCTGGTAGGCCTGAAAGAGTCTGAGTTACAGGGTTATTTCCCTGGGCACATACCTTGTCTGAGATGCCTAAGTGTGTTCAGACTTGAACTTAAGAGATCCTTATGAAGAAGACCTTGTGACCAAATAAAATTGAAGAGAGGAGATTGCCTCATAGTCTTGTGCAAGGACTTGAATAGAGATCCAGTCGAAAAATCGGGAAGAGTTGAAATTGAGTGCATTTTCCTAAGTGTCGAGAAGAAACCTCGACTGTCCATTAAGTAGCGGGGGTTTATCTCAACCATCCATAAAGAGGATTTGGGGATAGGCTTGCAGAAAAAACCTTGTGGGCAGGTAAATTCTCGCGGGGAATTTCCATGGTATAACAAAGGGTTAAGCCCGAAGACACGAGGCCATGAGCCTTGCAGGCTACGGGTAAAGCAATGAGCCCGACAAGTGTGACACCCTAGTAGAACGAGTTCGCCAGCGCAAGTATGAGAATGAGAAGAGACGTTGGATTAGCGGGAGACTAGATATGGACTGTCAGATCTGTCGGGCCTAATGGTCGGTTAAAAAACGTGCAGATTAGGGAGGCTATGAGGATATGGGTTGTCGATCAACACGTTTTCCAATCGTTTGATTCATTGGACGTGCATGTTGCCTTGTGAGGGCCAAACAAAGAATGTTGTGTCAACAAATAGTGATGTGCGTGCCACGTCAGCTAGGTGACATGTGGAAACCTGTCATTGGGTGCACCTCAATAAGGACAAACGGGTTAGAGGCTGTCATGTGGCAGGTGACACATGGAAGAGGATAGGTGTCCTACCGTGGTGAGTTGGGACAATCAAAGGAGAAGCTTTTGGGTCGAGCACCTCCGAGTTCCGCAGATATTTAGACTTCTGATCTCAATTGTTCTAGATTGTTCGATCTATTGGGCGAGCACATTGTCGTGGCTTGTGGCCCGTGGAAGAATTGGTAGGTGAGTTAGTTCGGAATAGGCCGCAAGCGCGAGCCCAAATGAGAAGGAGTCGTCGATTGTGGATGGCCTAGGACTGTTAGATCTGTCGTGGTTACGTCATCCCCATTATCTACCATGTAGATTCGAAGGGACATAATGATCTAGACCGTCAGATTGAATGGATCTCCTTCAAATCTAAACATTTAATTTGTTTTGACCAAACCAAAATCCTAGCCTCATTACTCTATTCCTCTTCTCACATCATTCACAGAGCTTAGGAAACTGAAAAACATCCAAACAATTTTAACCATGATGATGGGTATAAACTCAACCAATCTTGGAAGCCTATCATTTATCGTCTTAGTCAACAAACCTAATTTATTTTCCTTCATCCTCTGGAATTCCCCATCTTCTCATCTGTTTTTCTCTCCCCTAGCCTCTTATCCATGTCATCCCGTATCTTCATTTCTCTAATTTAAGGTCCCCCTTTCCCCCTCTTATTTTTTAATCATTTTTAATTAATTTAATGATTGTTGATTTCAATTCTACGCCAATCTCATAACCATTACGTTTAATTCATCCTTTTAATTATTTTTTTCATCATCTTATCATCTTTTTGATTTTCTTTTTATACATTATTATTACTTTTCATTAATTCACAATGGCTAATTTATAACGACTCATATTTGTCCACTTTTCCAAATTATACCCAACGTTCTTATTAAATCGCCTTTATAAGTTTCCCTCAACACTCTTTTCAAACATCATTATTTCAATAGTCCTTGATGATAGGTGGAGGGTCCACTCAAAACCTTGAGCGTTTCATAAACTCCATACATAGTTTACTTCCATAAATCTAAATCAACATTACAAAGAACTCTGAAAACCTACACACTCTAATTATTAAGAATTGTGAAGAATGCCCAATAAAGAGAGATAAAAGAGGTAAAATTATTGCCATGCCTCTTAACCATCATCCTTTTGTTGTGTTTCCATTTTGTAAAATGAATTGTGAAGAATGCCCAATAAAGAGAGGTAAAAGAGGTAAAATTATTGCCATACCTCTTAACCATCCTTTTGTTGTGTTTCCATTTTGTAAAATGAGAGTTTGATTCAAACCTCCTTCCTTATCATGTCTCAAGTTCACTTTGTTGCCACTAATTACTTTACTAGGTGGGCAAAAGTTGTCTTG
This sequence comes from Picea glauca, assembly GCA_000966675.3. Classification (NCBI taxonomy): domain Eukaryota; kingdom Viridiplantae; phylum Streptophyta; class Pinopsida; order Pinales; family Pinaceae; genus Picea; species Picea glauca. Next base: position 12,516 of record JZKD02S0307167.1, read on the forward strand.
TCGGGAAATACTAAAACACAACAATTGATTGCATTTATTGAAAATAATATCTTTTTCTCAATTTGGTTTGTGATTGACATCATAAATCACAATGTTTCTATTTTTTTCTTCTCAAAGGCTATCCGAGAGAAGATTATTGAAAATAACCCTTGTAAATACAATAGAAAACTAACTTTTACACTCTACAAAACTAGGGCAAGAACAATGATATATGTGGCCCCATCTTATCGTATACGGCTAAGAAAACATCACGTCTACCAAACCAGGTCTTCTTTGAGAGTTGCTTTTAAAGTTAGGATATTAAAGGTTGTTTATGCATGTTAGAGACATGATGTTTTTTTTGGCCTTGGAGGAATACATAATATTCACATTACAATAATTTTTTTGAGTATGATTATACGGCTTGTTGTATGACTTAGTTCACGAAGACATCGGAAAGCATACCAAGTTCTAGAAGTTATGGATTGGCTTTACACAATCACAAATGATGTGGGTAATTTTGCTTATAGTTTAAAGGGTAATTATGAAGGTTTATTTTCACATACATTAAATACATTAAATGGACAAATGTTTATTTTGACCTATTGTAAATAGTTATTTATTTTTTATAAAAAACACAATAGTATAAAATAAATTTTATAATTATAAAAAATCAAATATTTCAAAATATAAAATAAAATGGAAATAAAAGAAGATTTTTAGAGTTTGTTACTTTTCTATGATTTATAATTTCAAATCTCAAGAAGCCATATTTATTTATGGAGAAATGGTGGGAGTTAGGACTAGGCACTTGGTAATTGAAAAAATTGAGAAAGGTGGCCATGCATATTGGATTGTGGGAGCCAAACCATTTGGCTTCCCTAAAACATGATACAAATCAAAATATGCCAATCAAATCCCATGATTGCAATTCACCATAATAGGTATATTATGTAATATTGCAGAACCATTGGATGGTTATCCAATAAATGCATTGAGCCTTTGAAGTATAAATGAATTTTGCAATATTGCATAAGTGAGAACATCCTTTCATCTTTTTTGGCATTTGCATTAATACTGAATATCTAAAAGTATTGCTTGAGCCTTTAAAGTATAAATGAATTTTGTAATATTGCACAAGTGAGAACATCCTTTCATCCTTTATGAAGCTACTTATAAAAAAAAATATGAATTGTACACCCACATTGCAATGGAACCTATTGTTTTTCCACAGTACTAAATCTTGGAGCTATGTGCATGCCTCAAATGAGCATTCTTCTTCTGCAACCATCTCCTCTATCAATTAAAAAATTTGTTGATCCTTTTAAGTATAAATCATTTTGTTGTGAAAAATTCCTAAGAATATTTTAGTAAATATATTTTTTATCTAGAAAAACACTATATTACAAATTTAACTAGATTTCCAAAATGCATAATGACAAGCATTTTAACAATCAAAATTTAACATTCACAAAAATGTAAATATTTAAAAATATATTAATAATTGGCAATGAAACACCATATAAACAATTATAAAGAAAAATATAAATGGTACATCCACATTACTATACCAATACATTTATTATTTTTTCAATACACTAAATCTTGGAATTACACTCCATATTTAATTTACCTTAATTACATGTTATTCTATAACCGTTTAATATCTAATAAATTGTATGTTATTATAAAACTATTTAGTATCTAGTAAACATATTAATTGTTTGAATATAAATTATACTTATAAAAAATTAATATTTTTTATTTAATTTTTTTTAAAAACTAGTTGAATATAAATTAAACACTTTGAAAAATCAATTACTCTTTTAATTTAATTAATTTAATTGAAAAATTAAATTTCGAAAAAAGAATTTATTAAGAAAACCAAATTTAATGACAACATTATTATTTCTTTGGTGGGAAGAGACTCATGTCTGCCCAATTGCGTTTTAATTAATTTTAATTATCGAGTATACAAAGACCACTTAGGGCTTATACTCATTTAAGAGTCGATTGGAGTGATTTTGGCGGGATACAGTCGAAGAGCACATAAACAAGTGGGGTGTGGTGGCACTGTGATAGTGTGTGCAAGAGAATAGAGAAGAAGAGAAGCAGAAAGAGAGAGGAAAGCATGGCGACGGCAATGGGAGACGAAAATGCGGCCGACCCGGTGGAGGAATTCAACATATGGAAGAAGAACACTCCCTTCTTATACGATCTAGTGATAACTCATGCACTGGAATGGCCTTCCCTCACAGTCCAGTGGCTCCCCGACCGCCACCAATCACCCACGGCCGACTATTCCGTGCAGAAAATGATAGTGGGCACTCATACTTCCGAGGACGACCCCAATTATTTGATCATAGCAGAGGTCCAGATTCCCCTGCAACAATCTGAAGACAACAACATTGGAGGTTTTGAATCCACCGAAGCCAAGGTAGGCTTCCTGCATCATTTCCTCCCAACTTATTTGAAGTGGTATGGTTTGCTTCTACGGGAGTCAAATTCTTGACCTGTCATTCCATGCAGCTTTTTTCAAAGTTTTGATGATGTTTGCTACATATCCTAACTTCTCTATATCTCCATCTGCATGGTTATTAGTGGTCGTGTAATGTCTCTTTGCTAGAAAATAAATACAGCTTTGACAGTTGAGAAGAGAAATAATGGAACGCAATAACAAATACACAGATAGGAGAGAATACCTGCCCAATATGACAGATCTATTGGTCAAAGACCCGGGTTCTCGATGTTAGATGCCCATGTTGAAATTCCATAGAGAAATCGAGGTCCATTTTCAAATTAAAAAAGAAATACATACTAAAATCGTAATTTGTATCATAATGCCGAGATGGGATTCAAAAACAATATTATTTGAACCCAGTAACTAGGAAAAAAAACTATATTATTTGAATCCAGTGTCACTATACGATTACAAAGTCTACTCACTAAATCTCTCATGCATTACATATTAGTCATCGTGACTAATTCATAAGGTACAGAAATAATGTGTAACCTCCCTTTGAACAACCACACAAATAACAATGTATGTGCAACAACCAGATTTAACACATTGCATTATTTTTAACACCATTTCTGTTTTAAGGACAGGCTGATTTTGATGCACGCCTAAATTAAGCTACTGCAAAGATTTTTTTGGGCTTGTATTTGCTAAACCTGGGAAGTATTAAAGCCAACTTAATTTCCCTCATGAATAAAATGTTTTATCTTGCAACATCAACAAGTGCTGAAAAATATAATGACACCATTTGGTTAGTTTTGAAGGTTTAAAGGTGTTCTTTGCAACTTAAAAGAGAAGCTATCTAGCCTGGTGGGCTAGCTTCAGTGGTTGAGTGTTTTGAACTTCATGTAGGAGGTTTCAGGGTCGATCCCTTGGGCTGACTGTCCCCATTTCGTGCCCCACTCAATGTCCCTACCAGGTCAAGCATGGTAATCAATGTTGATGGGTTTACACTAGGTACAAGCACTTCCCCACGAGGTTTTCCTTGGAAAAAAAGAAGAAGAGAAGCTATCTAAGAGCACAAAAGCAATAATAATCTTATATTAGTATGGATGCCTTCGTATAGAAACATATTACTATTGTTTTCTGGTTTGTCATTGTGTGATTGATTTTGTTATTGATGTGCTTTGAGTGAATTCTTTGCTCGTCATCAAGACAATATGAAAGATAACAACATACCAAAAAACAATAACAAAAAAAAATCTTGTTATTGTTGAAAACGTTATGGGGATTGAAGCCCGATGATATCTTTTTGCCAAAAATATGTTGTTATTAACATGAACAAGTCTTAAAATAAATCCATCAATTGTGATTAATGGTGGAAGCCTCATATTTTAGGTTAGGTTTGAGATATTCTCACTCAATTTCATATTTTATAACTTATTTTTTAGAGTATGGTATTTACGGTAAACAACCCAATATAAATCCAACCAAAATAATCACATTAGGGTCAATGTCTTTGAAGTTTATTCATTTACAGTCAATTCATATCTTAGAGGTTGCCATTATATATGTTTCTATAATTGTAGTTAGTAATTATTAACATGTAGGTTTATATCACTATGTTAAAGAAATGACTTTGGTTTATCCACAAATCTCAAGATCTTAAAAGTTTTTTTTCCTTTATTGCTTGTTGTTAAACCATCAAGAAAATATTGAGCACATCAAGAAAATATAGAGAACAAAAAAACTGACGGAAAAGGCTCACTCTATATTTTCCATGTATCAATATGTAGACAATAATGTATATATAGTACACATTGCACAACTAACCTCTAACGATATGACCGTTAGGGTAAGATAACGAATTGAGATTAGAGTTTTCAACATCTCCCCTTAATCATAAGTTCGTTCTTGCTTGAAAAACCGCCACTTCTTGACAACTAGTAATGTGTCAAGCGAATATTCAGAGGGTTGAAGATGCTCTTTGAACCCTGAAAAAATACTCTTGAAATCAAAAGCTAGCAGAAGCAGAAAGTCTTCTACTAAATGACATGGTTTCAAGTTGACCATAAACTAACCAAACAAAAGGCCGAAATCTCAAAAAGAACAGCTACAAATGCTGATGATGCTCTCTGAAAAATGTAACAAGCATAACCTCATGTCTTCTGCTAAATTGGTGGTTTCAAGCTGACCAAAAACTATCAAGAGCTCAAAAACTATGAAGAGATGGTTTTAGGATTACCACAAACCATATCAACAACAAACCAATTAATAATCTGATTGTATGTTCAGGAACAAGGCTGCATACTTGTTTCCCATTTGATCATCTGTTCACAGGCTCTAAAACACACGTGGAACCTGACTGAAAACTTTAGATGTTATTCTCCCTGTCAGGGACAAGTTGTTCAAATTCCCTTGTTGTTGACCATCATTCGTCCCCCTTGTCAGGAACAATTTGTCAACTACAAAAAAAATATACTTGGCTGTGTTAACAAATATGGCCAAGAAGAGATCCAACACCTGTATAAGCTACTACATAAGGAATCTCTTTCTTTACAGACTTCATCTTTTTCTTTTCAGACTTCATCTTTTTCTTTTCAAACTTCTTCAATAAGAAACATTTTGTGGAACGTGTATGCTTTCCACAATGCATATAAGGATGAAGATCGAAACACTGATCTTTCATATGTCCAACTTTGTCACAATGTTGGCATTTCAATATTTCATGCAAATTTGAAGATGAACTTTCATTAAGAAATCCAACAATCTGAAACTGGATTGGCTTGGAGTAATCTGAAATGAAAAATGACACTTTCTTGTCATAACCAAGTCCTGTTCTGAGCTTGTTAGGAACAATTTCTTCCCAAGGTCTGATAATTGGTTTAGGAAGAACAAGCTGAGCATGACAAACATCAACTTCATTGACTTCACTGATTTTATTGTGAGCAGAGTGCGGAAATTTTTGAACATAAACAGATTCATAATGGTTTTTCTTTTGTTGCAAATCTTCTTGTTGGAGTTGTGACTCAAGTTGTAAAAACTCAAGTGTATCTTTTGAATTCTATAAACAATTTTTAATGCAAGAGAGAGTTGTCTTGTCAGCTGTGACTGTGCTGTCATCAGAAGACATAAGTAGAGTATTCAATAACTCTACCAAACCATTAATTTGAGCCATGAAAATAGAACGAAAAGAAGGGCTTCTTGCAATTCCACCCTTTTACAATAATCCAACTTGACAATAGAAAATTTAATCTCAACAGAAGGGTGTCGACTTCAACCAAAAATGCACCCAATTACAATCATAATTCAATTCAACAATATTTGATACTCACAAAAGGAACAACAATAAGCATCACAAATTGCAAGTCATACAATTCTGAACAGACACAAGTCCAGAATGCAGTAGTTGAATCATTCTTTAAAATTTTGGATGGTGTGTATGTAAATCTCTGAAAACTTTAGACATTGCCTTGATCTCATTATCTCTCCTCACTAAACATCTTTGACTCTTCTCATACGTTCAACCATAAGTTTCTTCATGACATATGGTGTATACCTTTACTATTCAACTTTAAGATTGGTAATATCAATAAATTTATAACTAAGCCTTCCATATATAACCATGTTCCATCACTTTGCAACACAAACTTCCATCCCAGCATATAAACGAACTAGAATCACTAGGAATTCTGCCCAGCTTCCCAAATTGACCTTCACTCATGAAGAATTTATCTTGTCTCATGAAATTCGAATGGTTCTTTAAACCACTTCTACCATTAATACTCGCGTCTCTCCTCAAAAGAATAGTCTTTGAAACCCTCAGTTCTGGTAACGGTAATTACATATAAGCACAGGAATTAATCTACGGTCACTGGAATGCCACATGGTAACTGGAATCATTATGAACAATGATTGTGGTTCGTCTTGCAAATCAAACTTAGTTATGGGAGTTCTAATCTTGGTTACTCCTCATTATCTTGCATTTACACATATGCTGGTTTCGATTCAAGTCGACTCCTCACAACTATACTAACAATAAAACATTTTTTTTTGTAGCATGCTCTGTAACTGAACCATAAAATAATATCTTACTAGATCACATTACCCTGACTCCAAGCAAACTTGACTTCCATTGGATTATGGAGATTATAATGACGCTTTCATTGAAGATTGTGTGAGGTTGGCAAAAATGAATCTCTAATATTTGTGAATGAAGGAACCTGCTAGGCTGAATGGCCTATAAGATAATGTTATAATAAAGACTTGAAGATGCTGCTTCTATGTATTTTGAGGCTGGCGTTAAAGGAATCCGCAACACTGCCCAACCTCTATTGAGCCACATAACCAAATATTGCTAGACTTGCTTTTATTGTAGTCCATAGGAATTTATTGAATTATAACCGAAAGATTGGGATATCAGTTCTGGGGGAAGTTTGAACTCTAATCCACTTCAAAACAGGGACGAAAAGGAGTTCGTCATCTGCCTTCCACAAATCGCTTTTGCTTAGTTATGTCGCTGCCTCCAACATGAGCTTGCTCCTGTTGATTTTTCAATAGGCAAGGTTTAAGCATGAAGTTCATTCCATTTTTGCATTTTACTTAAACCATAAACAATTGTGTTGCAGCAACCAAGATCACAAGAAGAAACACGATGCACAATTACACAAGAAGTATCCTGGGAAACCCTTCTCAAGAAGGGAAGAAAACCCAATCAATTCTTTGCTATATACTTCAAGAGAACGACCTCCACCACCAAGAAAACCTAGCACACAAAAGGGTGCTCACAAACCCTAGAAGACTAGCGCCCAAGAGAGGTGCACACTTTTCCCAAGAAGATGTA
>JZKD02S0307178.1:0-19794 GCA_000966675.3 Picea glauca
TCTCAATGTCTAACAAAGTCTAAGTGACTCAAAACAAATGCTAAACTTTGAATTATCAAGATTAGTAAACAACAATGTTCTAACTACCTAAGGTCAAAATACGGGGCATTACAGTCGAGGCACAGGAGAGGAGGCAGACCGATTGCTAAAAGAAATGAAGTTGCAGGTCAGTTTCATATGGCACTATGACCCATGTGGGATAATTTTAGAGATGAGGATTAAAAATAAAAACATTCCATATGTTCATACATCCAAGCCTGAGATAGAAAAAATCATGAATCAAATAGAATGGGAGCCGAACACTCTAGTTGAAATAGAACAACAGGACCCTTTGGTCACTATCTCATAGACAACTACACCACAGGTTCCCAAGGAGAAAATACCCAGGAAGGATACCTCACCTTCCGTCACTGAAGTCTCGATTGAATATTTCCAACTGCACACCAAAAGGCCAAAAACCAGTCATGCACCTGACACAGCTGGTGAAAAGGGAAGCCAATCCATTGCAACTATGAAGGATGATCAGTCACTTCTTGGCACAAGCAACAAACAGATCATGTCTACAGTTTTTTCCAAGAAACCCACGGATACTCCACCAGTCAACTAGCCGAGAAAAATAGGACCAAAATTGAGTTTTTTTTAGAAGTATGATATGATCAAAAAGAAAAATCAGACGCTGACCAGCAGTACTTATGCTCAGTGCTGGAATCAAACATCAACTGAAAAACAAAGACTGTTGTCTGCATTTGACACTGAGAAGGGTAGAATGCACATGGCTTTTCTGCAAGCACAGGTGCCAGATCTGAAAGTAATCACCGATTACAAAAGGGCAACATTCGAATTTAAGACTAAAGATGTACATCCTGCTGATCAAATGGATCTACACAGGCAAACTGGAGAAATGGTTTTCTCCACATTGGAAAATGCTTCTACTACTACCTCTAAGTTACAGATATATTTGAGCAATGTCCAGACACAACTGAAATTAGAAAAGATATCATCTTTTGCAAAGGATAACAGAGTTAAGACATTGGAAGAATTGGTCCTTAAGATCGGGTATGATCCCTCGAATGTGAAAGCAGTCGAGGGGATGCTTAAAAAGAAAAATGCCGATATAACATCTCTAAGGAAACAGTTGAAACTACCACCAACAAAAGATTCACAGGAAAAGGAGATAGTTGAGACAGAAGGGGAAAAGGATGAGATGCTCAAGATGATCATGGAGCAAAATGTGCAGTTGAAGGAGATGGAAGCAGAATTGGAAAAAATATTGAAAGAGAAGGAACAATCAAATCCTATGGAATTCATTCCATTGAGCGCAATTCCTCTCACAGGAGTAAGCACAACATCTATAGCATAAATTGCCTCAGTAACTCCACTGACAACTTTGGAGAAGACAGTAGAACTGACAAAATCCATGGAAGAGATGAATTTGCAAGAGACAGAGATTAGCAAACTTAAAAAGGAGGTTGAGAACCTTCAGGAACTCAAGTCTTCTTACCAAGCCAGCTACTCCAAGGAGAAACAAACATCAGACAAGCTCAAACAGGATTGCAACATCTTCAAAAGAAAACAGTGGCAGGCAAAACACTTGTCGAGGTCAAGGAAAATGTCTGGATGGATATCACCAAATCCATAAATAAAATATGGCCTATGGTACAAATCATGTTCGAGAAAAACGAATTGGTGCAAAGAAGCAAGCAAGCGATTGAAAAGATAAGAGGAGAATTGGGAGAGATGCCTGCAAAAGCCACTGAGATCATTAAATTCCTGAATTCAAAAACCAGAGAAGAGTTAGAGGAGTTGAAAATTGAAGATAGGACAGAAACCATCCTCAAGGTCAAGAGGGTCCTGACCAAGAGAGGATTGATGATACAACTGGAGGAAAAGGTTCAGGCTATGGACATAGGAGTGCAAATATTTTTCAACAAAATTGAAGCTCTGCAGAAGAAAGGCCTCCCTAGCTTAAGGGTCATAAATGACAAGTTAATGAAACTGTCTGATTATAAAAAGAAACTAGCCACCGTGGATAAAGATAGTTCGAAATTCTCGCGAATACAGGGCAGTATCATAGGCAAGGCATTCTTAGAATATTTCCAGTTAGACATCAGCATACAGCACGAGATCCAGTACATTTTCATCATCAAGACAACTTTTGCCAAATATACGGAGATGGATGAAGTATACTGAAGATTGCTCAAAGTCAACGTTCTCAGTAACCTTCGATGGGAAGAGTTATGCAATATTATCGAGTAAGAGGTGAGGTGTCCAAGCCTAGTCAGCTATCTAGTCAGATGAGGTCATGCAGAGGCCTCACCAATGGTTTACCCCAGAAATCAGTATGAAGTTTCAACACATCATCATACAGTTCCTGAATTTTTGTATTTTGTTGAGTTAGTTAGCTAAATTTAGACTTCCACGTCCCGATATTTAATGACAGGATCGTATGTAATTTTTTATTATAAATACTTCAAACTTTGAAGTACCAAGGGTTGATATTTATGCTTTGCAAGCCAGAAAGACTGTAGTTTTTATCAAGAGATCTTCTAGTAATATAAAGAGACGTTTCACAGGATTCTCGCGTGTTATTCATTGGTGATGTTTTCTTTTCTATGTTAAATGTTTTTCTTTCTTAGTTGTCATATTGTTTTCTAATCTAATGTTTTAAAGTAGCGCATGTTGCAAAATTTATATTTGTATACCTTGTTTTCGGATTTGAAATATCTTAATGTTTATCTTTCTGATATTACAGTGAAGAAATCCTTAAATGCTTCTTTACTTTAATTGATATTCTCACCTTTTCTGTTATTCATCATTTTACTGCTAAAGAATCCAATTAATGCATTATCTTTCCCTGTGAAAAGAATCTTTTAGTTTCTGTTTAGATTTCTATATTTATAATACAGACCCCATAGCCCAATGGAAGCGTAAACTCTTTTCAGCCAACTTAACAAAAACAACAACAAACCTTTTCAATCTTACTCTATTTAACTAGACTAATATCTCAAAGTTAAAACATCGTTAAATCATATAGAGAGATCCCTCTCTGAAGCTAGTAGGGCTAGATTCCAGTTTCGAATAGTTGGATAAAGTTACCTCTTGTAAATTTCTTCTACTCTGACAACCTCTGGGAATTTACAGAGCGTTAACAGGGTGTTTCAACCTTCTTTGCACTCGTTCCTCCCGAAGCGTCTTCACCTGAACTTGAAGGATTTCCGCCATGCATCCTCTCAAATGATGGATGGTCCCAAATGACTTCGAGACTTCAGCACTTTTGTGAGTCCGCTCTCCTACATATACACCATGTTAATGCTTGTGCACCTTCTCGTGACCAGACGATGACTGATCCTCTACGCTCAGATCCAACGCTTGAGATATGTTTCCTCCTCTGCACTTCCTTATGTCACTGGATGTTGATCTATCGTTCCAAGTCCCTCCATACAACCAATATGACGGTTTTTGTCACTCCTCCTCCTGAGATTTTGATTTCTTTCGACTTGGAATATTTCGTCAGTTTTTAAAGGTTTTCAGCCTTTGAACTTCCTCCTGCGAACCCGTCCTCTGGGTCTCGCCTGTGCATTTGAAAATGATATCTATTATAATATTTAGGAATTGGAATAAGTCTGTCACTCATACAATCCTTGTGTTATTCCTTCTGAGCTTGATCTCCTCGAAGATTTTGATCTCCCACACACTCCTTGCGTTTCTGGGATTTCGTCAAACTCAGATCCAAAGGATTTCTTGAAAATAATTTATTCTCACCCTCCTCGAATTCTCCTTGATCGATACACACCTTATGGAGTTTCTTCTACAGATTATTCAGTAAATATGTTCTTCCCAAACTCAACACAGAGTTCTTCCTATGCACATTTTCACTCGCTCGATGCCCGTTTGGCAGAGCTCTACAAAGTTCTTAGTAAATTTGCTTCTCTCTGAACTCAATAAAGAGTTCTTCCGGTGCATTCCTTGCACTTCTACTGATGAAGGTTCAATGGTATCCCTCCTGATATTTCCTTGAGGTTAACTCACCTCTGTCAATGCACTCCTTGCGGACTATGTGCACTCCTTTCACTCGGAAACTCTAAGATGGGAAACAATTGAAACTCATACAATACTTCACTAGTTCATACATTCAAACATGAATGAGATATAAAAGAATAAAAATGAATACAAATACATAAACACACCATATGCAGGAAAAACTTCTTTTCTATTATCTTTGTGTGTCTATACAGATGTTTACAAAAACTGGACTACAACAGAGTCCCAGATCTCTCAATCTCTCTCTCAAAACTATTCTACCTCCCAAATTTCCTAAGACTCTCTCTACCCAAGATCTCTCTCTCAAGCCACCTAACTCTCAATTCCCCTAATTACCAAAGAGGGCTCTACCACTTATCATCTTCACCGCCTTAGTGCTATCATTGTCTCAATTACGACACCATACTCCTACGGCTCATTCCATAAATGAACATCCATACCTAACTACAATCTGGACCTGCTACAGGAAACTATTTAAGGCAACCATATCCACTACCTATACAAAGGTATGGCCTAGATCTTATAGCCTTACAACATGAAAATCTGTATTGAATCATATTTCAAATTTTAAAAATGGGAGGGTCGATGCCTCTTCCTTTCTCCATTGCATGTTTGTGTGTTGGCACCTTTGCTGAGGTGGAGCGATGCTCCTACAATATTAACACACAGAAATTCCCTTGCACAAATCTTGTCAAGTCACTTGCACTTAGCTTCGAAGGCTTCTGACTCTTTTCTCCCTTACATTCTTACTTATTTATACTTTTATAATCTCTTAAAATAAGGCCTAATCATGGGAGAACCCATGGGATGAAATCCCATAACCCATTAAAAAAACCCTAAAGAACCCCTTACTAGGTCCACATATCCCACAAAATAAGTGAGATCCATGATCTCGGCTCCACCTGGGTGCTCCTTCCTTGACCAATGTGTCGAAGTCCAAAACATGGTCCAAACCTGACCAAGGTTTCCGCAAAACTTGGTCAAGGGCCAATAGGCCCCCAACACTCACCTGTGACTCATCTCGAGTCACTTAGGTCTGGTCAATGTTGCTTCAAAGGCCTCAAGCTTAATTCGAGCTACATCGACTTATTTCTTCGCCTGAGACTCCTTCTCAGTGAGCTCCTGGATTATTTTCTCTGTAACAGACCCTTCCAAGCATTTTTCTATTGTTGCAACCACTTGATCCAATTGCAAGCCTTTTCCATCAATCTCTTCGAACACCTTACAGGCTTCGTCCTACACAGGTTGCAGCTTCCACGTGACTTCCATTACTCTACCTTGGATGGAATTAATCTATTGTTGTACTGCACATTTCTCCTGGAATCTCTTCATTCTTTCAACTGCGGTGAGCAACTACATCTGGGCCTGTACTGACAATGCCTACTGTTGCGCCTCTTGTAACTATGCTTCCAAATTCCTTAGCTCTAGATCCTCTGTGAGGCGTTCATATGTCTGTGTGCTTCTATCACTCAATTTTTTTCACTCTGAGGCAAGGGATCTTATCCTTCCTACTACATTCTTAGTAGTTTCCTCCCTCTGGTCACGCACCTCCTACGGGGTGCTCGGAATTGCTTGAGCCTCCAACTCTGTTATCCTCACTTGAATCTATTGGATGGTCTCAGCGAGATTCACCACTTGAACCTCGACTAACTCTTTTTCCTCCTATGCCAATACTGGCATAGAATGACATGTTTTACTCACTACCTCTTTGACTGTGGCCCGCTCTACGAGAAACTTCTCCTTTTCTCTCTGTAGCTGGGATTTTTCCTCCTGGAGCATCGCCTGAAACTCTTCTCTCTCTCTTTTTTAGGCGACTACATTGTACCGCACTACTCATAATTTTTCTAAGTCTTTATCTTTCTCTTGTTTCAAGGATTTTGTAGCCTTCTCCTTCTCTTCTCGGATTCTCTAAAGTCGAGCTTTTGTCGCATCTACAAGTCTTCTCAATTGGGTTGGTTCGTCCCCCAATTCTGAAATTTGTGATGCAGTAGGCATTGTAGGTATTGCGTGGATCAAACAAATATCTTTTTGTACTTCCTTTAATTCCTTCTCGAACCTTCCATATATCTCTTCCTTCTTTGCTCCATATCTTTGCAAGATATCTTCAGAAGCGTCCTTCATAGCTTCGCAGACCAAACTGATATTGTCATACGTGAGTGTGGCCTCTAACTGGGGCTTACTGGTGTGTGTCTTATTTCTTGCTAAATATTTTTGTGGAGAAACCTTCCTCTTCTGCGGTGTTACTATCCCAGTAGGGGGATCTTCTGGCGGTGTATATTCTCCTCCTCCTTTCTCATCCCCTCCTACTTATCCATCTGCTTTACCTCCTCCTTGCTCATCCCCTCCTACTTGTCCATCTGCTTCGTCTCCTCCTCCTAGAGAGCCAAATCCATTTTATTAAGATGAATTGTCCTCCTCATCGGTCTCTATATCCTGGACTTATTCCTTCTTTTTCTTCTTCTTCGTCCCACTGGACTGTCTGACATGCTCAACTCGGGTGACCATGGGGTTGCCTATGGTGTTAGTGTTAGAGAGTTCTGCATCAATGATGGGTACAAGGAATTCCTCTGACCATTCTTTTGTAATCTTCTCCATGTATTCATCTGTTAGCTTGTAGTACGACTATAACTCTTCCTTGTTCTCATATACGTGCGTAGTGATATAGATGAAATGTGGATCTGCATGGACCTTGTCTATTGTTCTATACTGGTGTAGGGTGTGTAGTTTCATCCATGGAAATGAATCAATGGAAACCTTCAATTCTTGATAATATGCATGAAACACAACATTGGAATGCCACTGTTTCGTCATGTTGTTGGTGTACCACAAGGTGGAAAACCTAGCGGCCAACAACTTTGATGGTTCAATATCCAGAAAGGTGGCTCCTTTAGGCATTTTCCAAGCGACAAATTTGATCAAAATGATCAACCAACTAAAGTGGAATTCAGATCCCAAATCCTGGGCTTCGTGAAAGTCTTTCTCTAGTTCATTGACGAGGCAGCTTGCCCAGTTCATCTGCATTCCCTCCACACATTTTCCTACGAGGTCCACCACGAACCCGATGACCTGTGTGGGGCGGTTATTCCTTACTAGCTTGCCAGCCATGAGTTTTCAAGTGAGGCGCATTGCGCCATCCTGGATAGAGGATACCTTGTAACCTCACTTTCCTTTTTTGACTTCGTCGTAAGATTCCTTGATGTGTCGTGCCAGGGAGTGGTTTGAGGCCTTCCCTGGATAAAACTGTTGAGGGCCAGGTCCCTTCATGCTTAAGCCTGTAATATGGAGGACCAATGTCGGATCCACAGTAACCTTACGGTCCAGCTGTAGGTGTCTTCCATGATAGCATGACAAGAGGAGTTTAATGCAAGCATTGACCTCCTGGTGGCGGCCAAAATGGGGAATCTTCATCACATTCAACACAGTGGACTGTGCCAATCCCTTAATCCATGGTTGGGAGACAAGGTGAGGATTCTTCCCAATTGACTTCATCAAGTATCAGTGGGGTGCTAGCATAACATAGTTATTCATGTCTCCTATATTGAAGTCATTGTTCTTCAGTAGTGGGATCTGTCCTAACTGACTCTCGACTACGTGTATTCCCTTCGGAATGTATGCGGTGAACAGAGTGTACTCATAGTCTCGTGGGATGTTTTCATGGTTAATGACACCAACCAAAGGTGGAATGTACTCAGGTAGGATCGATAGGATCTTCTTTGCATTATCCAGATCACTGCGATGCTTACTTCGCTGCTCAGTCATGGGGTTAACACGACCAGAATGAATTCCAATCAAAGGGGAAGCCTGCAGTCCCCTAGTCGATGACGCCTGGACACCTTCAGATAATGGTCTGTCGGCCATTATCTTCTTGAGGAAATCCTCTATAGACTTCTCTAATTCACTAGGTTCTCTTGACATTATCATTTTTAAATAGATAGGTCGGGGTAGATGAATGAACAAGCAGGGTAGACAAATGGATGGCAAGGTCTAGTTTTTTATAACATAGCTCGACACACAATCAATTCTCTTCTTGGATCAGTTAATCACGGGTAGAAAAAAGTGGTCCTGGTGCAGCGACCAACAAGTTAAATAAGTAGGGCACCGCAATAGATTCTTCCAATGGCCAAGAATGCTTCCATCAATTTGAATCTGTCCATTATGGCACGGTATCAACATCCAAAAGTGGTCCATCATCCCATAAATATGTTTTCTAACCATTCTGGAGCATCTTTCTAACGGTTGAGGTGCTCCAACGGTCATATAGCTTCACCAGGGCGAAGTCCCATTCTACATGGTCTTGTTGTTCTAGTGAGGCTAAAATCCTGCAAACCGGCCTTCTGTGAGGTTCCAGTATGTGAAGTCTTCCATCTGGTATGTGTAGCTTCTTACAGCTTTTCCAACTTAGATTTCTTTTTATTGAGATTCCTTGCCTTCTTTCTTGTGATCTGAGTCTCTCTAACTGTTTCTGGAATCCTCTTTTTATTCTTATCTTCCTTTAGCGCAGTGGCTTCACACTGTTGAGGTTCCTTCAAAGAGTCTGAAGTTAATATCCCTTCTCTTAATACTTCCTAGGTGGATATACTTCTTTCTTGCATACATATTTTCTTCAAACCTTCTTTCATTCTTTCAACCTTGGCAAATAATTCTCTTTCCTCCTGTCCCTCCTTTGTTGTTACTTTGTTCTGTTGCTTCAACTTGTCCTCTCATTCTTCTATTAGTCGATCTATTTTTCTAGCTATGAAATCCCTTAGTTCTTTCTTTTTCTTTTCTATAGCTTCTTCCTCTGATTTCCTTCTGATTTGATCCCACTCAATCCAAGTCTTACCTAGCAAAAGTGGGAAAGGGGTGATGTTCTCAACAAACTTAATGAATTCAAATTCCTCTTTAGTTGATGTTCCATGAATAATATTAGGTACATTAGTACTCTTCCACACAAATTTATTATCTTTCCCTTAAACAAGCCTATCCTTCCCAATGAAGGTATCACAATAGGATTTCCCAAAATTTTCCAAGTGTTTTCTATCATAATATTTACTTGTGTTTCTTCATCTAATACACAGTCTATGTCGAAGTCTTCTATTCTTGCACTTATGCGTTGTTTTAATTTCAGGATCTCTGGTAAAATGACATCTTTGTGAACATTCATCTTTTCTTTCAACTGTAATAACGTAGTCTGAGCTTTATCTGATTCTTTCTCTTAATGATTCTCTAACATTCCCTTAGTCTCTTGACTTCCTTCATAGTTTTCTTGTATGATTTTCATTCGTTCAACCTTAGAAATCATCCTTGGACAATCCTCAACTTCATGACCAACAATCTTACAACTGATACAAATTGGACCTGTACCAGGGCATTCCTTAGCAAGATTTCCTAGCCTTCTGCAGTTATAACACAAAGTTAATCCTCTTTTTATTTTAAACGTTCCCTAACCTCTTTTGTATTGTGCACTAGGATCACAGTGCTAGACCTGCAATCTGCAAAAATTCTTTTTAGGTTCTTGCATCCACTTATTAGTCCAAAAATTCTTTCTATGCATAGGAATAATATACCTTTCTTCATTTCTATTAACTTTACTCAGATCAATTCTTTCTTTCAACTATGCCCTAGCCTTCAGACTAGGACATAACCTATTAAACATACTTAAATTCATGCTTTCAAAAAAAAAATTCACTTATCTTTCTCTTTTCAAAGAACAAAGCTTTACCTCTTTTCTTCAGATTGGATTTCTTTCTTATCACAAAGCTTCACAAATCAAGTAGACTATTGCACACTTCAGCAGCAAATCTACGTGAATCGCTTATCTTTACTTTAGTTCCCATCAATCACAGTTTCAGGTCCCGACAATGGAACCATTTGTTGGCACAGGGGAAGACCCAGGGTTCAACGCTCAACAACACACCAACAAAACCCTAACTACTAGCCCTTTCAGCAACACCTGCAAAGTAGGCGAAGTCTCACCCGAGGTAGAAGTAGGGGGGTTATAGGATGCATGTGTCTATAACTGAGATGGGAAACATATCTGTGATAATAACACTTCACAGGGTATTCTATTAACACTTTAGAAGATGACATGCATTAGTTTCCTAATCTTAGTAACATCATAGAATGTACCCTAAAGATAGATCGGTGCAGTAAAAATAAATATTAAGCACTTAAAACACTTAGCACATAGGACTAAGTAGATCTAACTTTCATTTATATTTAACACAAGTAAAGCACTAAGCACCAACAGATCTATCTATAACACATAATAATCAAAGCACTGAGAAGATTCATAACATAAACAACATAGCAAAAAGTAAACCAAAGACACAAGATATGCGTGGTTCACCCCAGTGTGGGGCTACGTCCACCAACTGCTTCATCTTCTTTATTATTCATCAATCTCTTACATTCAACAACTCCTGTGCACTAAGCCACATAGTTGAGCTTTGCATAGGACAAGAGATCTGTGCCCTGAGCACCATATCCTCCTTCTAAACTAGGTCAAGGTACAGATCCAATAAAGCCTTAACACACATACATTCCCTTGTACAAAGCTTCTCAAGTCACTTGCACTTAGCTCCAAAGGATTCTGACTCTTTTCTCTCTTACATTCTTACTTATTTATAATTTTATAATCTCTTACAATAAGGCCTAATCATGGGAGAAACCATGGGCTGAAATCCCATAACCTAATGCAGTCCCCCTTTCTTTCCTAAGGGTTGCGCGACCTCCTGGTCTAGGATCGATCAAGAAACTGAGTTTGATTGACTCTTTGGGTCTCTGCTAGACCCCAAACCCACTTACATAGGTCCTTTCTCCAAAGACGTAGGTCGTATGAGACCCGTCGGCCCTCTCCTGAACGTTATTCAAACCTCAACACCAAATGGGCACTAGCTCTCCTCTGGCTAAGCCCTTTCCTTCATGTGACCACAGCTATGACCACTTGCCTGATAAAAAGGTGCGTCGCGACTTCACATATCGGGTCTTCACATGTGAGTCACCCTGACTCTCTCGACCTTCGAAATCCCGACAGGAGCCTAGCGCGTGCTAGCCTCTCTATTCTCCTTCATCGATATGACCCTTCGCTCTGACCATGGGTCAATATTCCAAGCCTGTCGCAATTTTGCATATCAGGGACTCCTGATAGGATTCACCTCCGTCCTCCCGAGGTCCAAACTCTTGATATCCCCCTGGGAAACCAATGGTCCAGATCTCTCCTTGATCTAACGGCTCAGATCAAATCACGAACTTAGATTTCCTGAGTTCCCATAACTCCTACTTCCGATATCCCAAGTTGTGAACTCCCGACAAGACTAGATCTATGGTCTAGCTCCCTCCTTCGATCAATGACTGTGATCAAATTGTGATTTAATGATTCACGAGTTCTTATAACTCTGCCTTTGACTTCCCTAAGTCACGGGTCAACGAAACGTTGATCTCTCGCCATGTGTCTCCCTTAATGGATGGTTCCGATGATTTCAAAATTTAGTAATACCACTCCTCCTGTGTACTCTCAAAGATTATCGTTAGTGCACTTTACCTTGATTAGTTGGCTATGATTATTCTGTGCTCAGACCAAATGATTGATATCTTTCCTCCTCTGCACTTTCTCCTCATTGTTTGGATGTTGATTGGACAATACATATCTTTCCCCTTGAGGTTACGCTTTCTTCAGACTTAGAAGAATTTACCTTGATTGCGAGTTCGTTTCTTGGATCTTGTTAACACTAATGAAAAGTGTTATTTCTCCTGAGCTTGGTCTCGTGAAGACTTCGACTTCCTGCGCACTCCTTACATTTCATGGATTTCGATAACTTAGATCCGAAGTATTTCTAAAAGAGAAATTCATCTCCCCCTCTTGGCATTCTCCTTTTTTGGTCCTTCGACTTCTTGCAAATTCCCTTCGACACTTAGTTGAATCTTAGGCATGTGCACTCCTTGCACAGAATCTTTACGCAAGGTTCAAATTCTTGTGGATGACTGTGCATGCTTTGCACTAGTCTCTTTGCACTCCTTGCAAAGGGAAAGTTTTGTGCTATCTCTTCTGAGATTTGGAATCGAAACAAATCTTGTTAACACACTCCTTTCATTCTTTGTGCTCACCTTGCACCATTTCAATAGAAGAGAAACAATTGAAACTTACCCTAACATTCACAGTTCCTTCTACTTGTAACGAAATTCATTCATTCATTCATGAAAACACAATAACAGAGAATTTCAAAACAATGTCCACACCATGCATTGGGTCAATTTTTCTTTGTTATATTCATAAGTGAAAATGGCTACAATTGTAATCAAAACAAAAACTGAAAAACTCTGAAATATCCTACAAACTTGCAGATATATAACCTGCAACTATTTACCCTACAACCAACCTCATTTGGGTGTACAAAACCTCTATTTATCTCAGAGGGATCTTAGGGTTTCCCCTGGCTACTTGTCTACATCACAACCTAACCTACGACTATCTTAGTCTAGTCACATTCCAGAGTCAGATTGGAACTTCCCACTTCACTCACGATTTCTCAAGCGTGCCTCAAAAGGTTTTTTCGGCGTTGAGTTGAGGCGTACTTCAAAATGTCTGTTGAAACTTCCATTGTTGAGATTCTGTACAAAATACCAGACGTTGATAGGTCCTGCTCTGTATGCTTTCCAGTGATGCTCCTGCATCATACTCCCCTTGACAAAAATTCATGGACTCTTGTCCTTGAGCTCCTGCACTAACTTTCCATGCTTCTATATAGCAGCTTCATTTTCCCAACTGGCATATTCTATTGGGTGTCCCTTCCACTTGACTATATATTCAAAATAGGTCTTCCTCCTGGTATTTTTTCTAATCCTCTGATCAACAATCTTCTCCATCTGTAGTTTTTCTGCTATATGAATTTGTTTCTCCCACTGAACCTTCTCTCGATATTTTGATCCCTCTGTGTCATCTTTCCTATAAGGATACAACTCTAAAACATTGAATATGGGTGATATGCCCACATCATTTGGTAGCTCAATCTCATAGGCGTTTTCATCAAACTTCCTCAAGATCTTACATGGTCATATATTCTTCATTTTTAACTTGTTATATGTTCCCCTAGGGAACCTTTCTTTCCTAAGATTTGCCAGAACCTGATCTCCTACTTCAAATTGAAGTTCTATGTGATGTTGATCAACTCTGGGCTTGTACTCCTGGTAAGAACTCTGCAACTGTCCTCTAATATGGCTATGGAGCCTCTGCATTTCTGCAGAAAAATCTTCTGCTCCAACGCTCCTGATCTCACTATGTTCCAAGTCTCTCAAATTAGATACTCCCATGGGTTGCATTCCATACAATATTTGTAATGGGATATTTCCATTGCTCTTGTTTGTTGAGTCATTGTATGCAAATTCTTCTTGTGGCAGAATCTGATCCCACTGATTATGGTGTTCAGTAACTAGACTCTTCAACAAGTTTCCCTAACTTTTATTTATCACCTCATCCTATCCATATGTATGAGGGTGATAAGCTGAGTTGAAGGAAAAATCTGTCCCCAACTTCTTCCACAATGTTCTCCAAAAGTGACCAACAATTTTTGTGTCTCTGTCCGAGACAATGCTTCTGGGTAGGCCGTGAAGTCTTACAACTTCCTTGAAAAACATATTTGCAACATGTGTTGCATCACTAGTCTTTTGGCATGGGATAAAGTGTTCCATCTTTGAAAATATATCCACTACCACAAATATGGAATCAACTCATGTTTGTGTCCTTGGCAATACCAACATGAAATCCATGCTTATTGCATCCTAAGGCCTCTTTGGTATTGGAAATGGTTGATACAATCCAATGTTCTGTCTTTTGCCTTTTTCATGTTGGCAGATTCTACATATGTTCACAAGCTTTATCAATTATGTTCTCATACCTGGCCAATAGTGTGAACTTCTCAACTATGCAAATGTTTTATCATGGCCAAAATGTCCAACAAATCCTCCATTATGTTTTTCCTTCAGAAGGTTATCCCTCATTAAGAATTTTGGTATGCACAATTGATTTCCCTTGAACAACAATGCCTCTTGAATCATATACTATGTCCACTAGCTTTTGTCTCTTAGCACAGGATTTGCACATGCTTCCTTGAAATTTGTATCATCACAATACATGTCCTTAAGGTGTTCAAACCCCAAGGTATTCACCTGAAATTCCTACAAAATCAAACATCTCCTGCTTAATGCATCAACAACTTTGTTAGCATTCCCAACAATATGTTTTATGACAAAAGTAAAATTCTGCATAAACTCGACCCATTTCGCATGCCTCTGATTCAATTTTTCTTGCCTGGTTATGAATTGTAAAGCTTGGTTATCGCTATACAAGACAAATTCCTATGGGACAAGGTAGTTTCTCCACTTCTTCAAGGCTTGAATTATGGCATAAAACTCCATATCATATGTGGATTATTTTCTCTTGGTCTCATTCAACTTCTCACTGAAATAGGTAACAGGTCTATTAACCTGGCTCAAAACTGCTCCAATTGCAACTCCACTTGTGTCACATATCACTTGAAATGTCTTCTCAAAATTCGGCAAGACCAGAATCGTTCGTTCTGTTATTTTCTCCTTCAATATATTGAAGCTCCTCTCAGCCTCCTCTGTCCATTTAACATACTTTTTCTTCTTCTTCACTATATCCATCATTGGTGCACAAATTCTATTGAAGTCTTTGATGAACTTCCTATAGAAGCTTGCTAATCCATGGAATATCCTTACTTAAAACATGCTCTTCGGTGACAACCATTCTTTGATTGCTTTCACCTTCTCTGGATCCATCTTTAGTTCATTCAAAGAGATCACAAAACCCAAGTAAATGAGTTATGTCTTCATAAAAGAGGACTTCTTCAAATTTATCAACAACTTCTCCTGTTGTAGTCTTCTCATCACTAGCGTTAGGTGCCTCAAATTCTCCTCTTTAGTCTTGCTAAAGACCAATATATCATCTAGATACACAACCACGAACTTGTCAATGAAATATTTAAGTATTTCATTCATCAACCTCATAAAAGTACTCAGGGCATTTGTTAAGCCCAATGGCATAACAAGTCACTCATACAAACCTTCATTTGTCTTAAAGGATGTTTTCCACCCATCACCTTCTCTCATTCTAATATGGTGATATCCACTTTTCAAATCTATTTTATAAAAGAAATTAGCTCCACTTAAACAGTCCATTAAATCATCCATTCTTGGTAAAGGGAATCTATACCTGATGATGATCTTATTAATGGCTCTTGAGTTTGTACACATTCTCCATCCTCCATCTTTCTTTGGACTCAACACAGTTGGTACTGCGCATGGACTCAATCTCTCTCTGACCAAACCCTTGTCTAACAGTTCCTGGACTTGGTTCTTCACCTCCTCATTCTCTCGAGGTGTCAATATGTATGTCTCTTTGTTCGACAGACTTGCTCCTGATATCAAGTCAATATGGTGGTTGATACTTCTGATGGGTGGAAATGAGTTAGGTAGCTCATCCACCACTATGCCAGCAAAATTATCTAACAATTCTTGAACTTCTTCAGGCAAATCATCCATTGAAGTACTTGTAAGGATAAATTTGGGTAACTCCCTTATGTGCCTTATGTGCCTTGTCATGGGTAACTCCCTTACCTCTGGTTGGGGCTAGGATTTTACCTCGTCCTCATTGGCTTTGTTTTATAGCCAACTTCTCTTCTGCCTTCAGTGAAAACTGATAATCATCCTCCACTGTCTTTACTGACATCATGCCAAGATCATCCTAGATTTCATATCTCAGACCATTTATATATCTGGAAACTTTTTCTTCATCTCTCTCCCTTTTTCCAGTTTTGATGTTCAGCCTATAGAACTCCTCTGTGTACTCCTTAACTGTCATCCCCTTCTATCTCAGGTTCTGGATATTCCTGAACAGATTGATCTGATAATATTTGGGCATGAACTTAGCTTTCATCTTGGCTACCATTATATCCCAATTCTTTATATTTTTTTTTCCTTGGCTCCTCCTCTCAGCCTGCAGTCATCCCACCACAGCGCTGCATGTCCTTTGAGTTGGGTGACAGCCTGTTTCACCTCTCTCTTCATCGACATCTTCATAGTCAAAATTTTTGTCCATGGATATTATCCAATCCAGCAGCTCTTGAGCATATAAATTGCCTTCATACATTGGGACCTCTATCTTGGCTTTGCATCCCAATCTAACAATTTCTCTTAGCAAGCATTCTTTGGTGACATTCTCTCCTGCAGCTTCTTCGACTTCTATTACTTCACTCTCTGCATCGTTGATGTCTCTAGTATTAGGTGCTTGTCTCTGCACTGCCTCCATCACCTCTAATATTTCATGAAGTTCTCGCATCTTCCTTTCTACATCTCGATTTTCTAAAGGTTCTTCCACTCGTCTCCTTGGTGGCATTGTGTTGACTGTCCATCACACACATAGTACAACTTCAAGTTCTCTTGTCTCCTCTCCTTTGTCTGATGTCTGCAAGAAAAACTTCTTCGCTCTGATACCACTTGATTAAGTCCCCTTGTTGGTCGTTGGGTATGAAGGTAAGTTAAGAATAAAGAAGAAAAGGAAAAATACGAACTGTGTGGAAGACATAATGACTGTTACTGGGTCAAACTGGTCAAAGAAGCAGAAAATATGGACCGAAGTAAGAGAAAGAAAGATGTTGGACAAGGAGATTGAGGATGACATATCATCAAGGAAGACGGATCGTGGAAAACTCATCAAGCGGAAAAATCCACCATTGGATGCTTTGGAGCACCACGTGAGAAGGAAGGAAAGACAGGCTAGCGAAGCCCTAAAAATGTGGGTCAAGTTGACCTATGGTTTTAGACACCTAGGGTTTTGGTATCTAGGGTTTTGAAACTTAGGTTTTAGCCTAAGCCTGTCTGAGAACCATTGTAATGTATAAATAGAGGTCTAAAGGACGTGGGTTGGGTTTTTGTTGTTGTTGGTATTGTTCATCCTATTTTTTGTTATTGGTGTGAGTGATTATTGTTGTGTGAGAGAGAAGTACTAAGTGTAAGAGCCTTCTGGTATTGTAAGATCTTCAACTGGGTGCGAGATCAGTCCTGCAGTTGGGTGCGCAGGAAGGGGATAAATAGAGAGGAGAAGAAAGAAGATCTGCTAGCTAAGAGTGCAAACAAAAATTGTATGCTTCATATTAATATATTATAAATCACAGTTATGTGGACGTAGCCCTAGAGAGAGGGTGAACCACGTATATCTTGTGTTGTGTCTGTGATTGATTCTTTGTTCTTTATCATTTGATATACTGTTATTTTCATTACTTTGTTAGATCTGATAGATAGTTGTGCGGAGTAGATCTAAGAGGGTAATTGATAAATAATTTTTTTGTTGTTCTTTTATTGGATCCACTTGATATCCCCTTTGGTTATAGACATCTCTATCCTGCAACCCCCTCATAGCTACTTCAAGTGAGACTACATCTGCCTCACAGTTGTTGCTGAAAGGGCTAGTAGTTAGGGCTTGTCGGTGTGCTCTTGGAGCTGAACCCTGGGTCTACCCCTGTGCCAACAAATGGTTCCATTGACAGGACATGAATCTTCTTGAGGGAATGCCAATGTGGTTTCCATCGAAGACAGAGATTCATAAGTGGATAGAAGATCAAGAAAAGGACTTCACTAAAGCCCAGAACAAGAACCCTAATCTCAATATAGAGGATTGGTTAGGAGGATATATCTTTATTGATATACACAAGATTTTCTTTGGAGGAATCCATAGGGTTTATATGAGTGGCTAGCTAGGTTAGCAGATAACCAGTTTGAGATCAGATCTAGGACACCTATGGTTTGGACATCAACACTGAACAAGAAGGTCAAGAGAGTTTATAACATAGTGTCAAGAGCAGTAGATCACTGGTTTGATAGCACCATTGGAGGGTACATAACTGAGTTTGTTGTTGACAGAGTAGAATCATATAGCCAAGCAGAGAGATATTTCTTTAAGGGACCTAGAGGAAAATTTTTACATTTTCTGAAGTTGAAGATCAAGATGTTATTGCATGAGAAGAACATCTTGAAGATACAATAGATTGGCCGGATTGGAAAAGGATAATGTTCAATAATTCGGATAGTGACAATGACACAGAGGTTGGACATACACGCAGTGGGAGAGTGTTTAGAGAAGTTTCTCTTGTGAACCTATTTAAGAAGAACTACGAGGACAAGGGTTTCTACAGTGGAGAAGAGGAAGAACTGACAGATGAAGAGCATTCAAAATCTGCTAAGACAGAGGAACCTCGCCGGGAAGAGCCAGAAACAACTTTAGGAACTGCACAGACTATTGAAGTACTATTACTCCTCCTGTTGATTCAGCAACATTAAGCAATCCGAGTAATTAGAGTTAACCGAGTGTTCAGAGCACTATCATTAGTAACCCACCACATACTTAGTCAGGAATCCTAGGAATATCTATGACAGATGAGATGAGGCTACCCACCTTTAGAGGAGATGGATATGAGGACATTGAGTAGCACTGGTTTCTCTGCGAAGCCATGTGGAGTATTAAGAATATCACTGATGAAGTTGTCAAATGAGCTCAGTTTAGTACTACCCTAAGAGATCGCGCACTGAGATGGTACATGAAATGTTTCCAATGAGTTGAACCTAAACCACTGAATGCCATTAAGACTTTGCTAATTATTGAATTCAAGAAACCCAGGTCGGAGTCACAATGCATTACAGAACTAAAATAAATCAAGTAGAGAATAGTTGAACCGGTATGGGAGTTCGATCAAATATTTATGACCTTGACAGGCCATCTGAGTTTTCAAATCCTAGATGAAAAGAACAAGGAATGGTTCATTGTTTCTCTCTTACCACACATCAGATTTCCTCTGATGCAATAGAATATTTCTTCGTAGGTTGAGGTGTTGGATGATCTGAAAATGGAAGGTACTTGTTTAAGGGTGCAAGGTATCCATTTTCCATAATTTAAAATGTGAGTTATACACTCCAATGTGACCTCTGAAAATGTGAAAACTTACTATTTCTTATAYAGAGATAGACTGTAGGAGCATTTACCGGACATGTCACCTCTAAAGAGAGGATGAGTTCCAGAGGCTACCTGGCCCTTTACAGGCTCTGCCTAAAGAAATAATAAGTAAGCACTTAGAAGTCTTTGACCTACACTTTCTTCATGTGTTAAAAATGTGCAACTTGTTTATGTGTAAGTTTCTTAGTTCTTCTTGTCATAATGCATGTGTGAGGAATGTTCCTTTACAAGATTAAAATGGTGTTATAAACTAATACACAACAGTATCAAATGCAGCAAGAACACATCAAAATCACATCAACCAAAATGATAAAGCAGTTCACCCACTTCAGGCTACATCTGCTGGACCAAGCCCCCCCAAACTAGGTTTGTCCTCTTGTATTAAAAATGATACAAATGCTAATACAAGAATATAAGTGTCTCAAAAGACAAATCTGACTGTAAATACAGAATCATAAGATAGGAATTAGCTGAACATGCTCTTTCCCAAACACTAAACAGTGAAATTGTACCTTAAACAGTACTTTCCCCAAATGGCCCTGGTGGCCCTTTAATATTGAATGGAGAATTTCGTGGTGAAGATGACCTCCAATGGTTCTAAAACCTCTTCCATCAGATTTATAAGGTCGAAAATAGACAACCTAGGCTTTTGAATCACCAAAAATGGCTGAACATAGCCTCCAAACAGCTCCAGCACTGAAATGGCCCTGATGGCCCTGAAAGCTTCCCTGAAGCAACATCTCCTGCAAATG
>JZKD02S0307211.1:0-10908 GCA_000966675.3 Picea glauca
ATATATTTAAACTAAAACACAGAGTTGTAAAGCGTTTTATTTATTTTAGTAAGTACAATTTTCCCAACAAATAGTAGTGTATATTTTCCAAGCATATATTTTTATTATTTTACGCATTCACAATGGTAAAAGAGTTTTTTATTTTCCAAACATGGATATTGACGATGATGAATATACTAGTTAGAGTTGGGTGGACACAACCTACTTTTCCTAAACAACCCTTTAACTTGTCAATGTATATGTCAAAAAGAGTAAGAGATAGGGGAGAACTTTGCCTCCTATATTACAATTAATTTCTTTCGATCAATTCTCAATGTTCCTAAACTTGGAATTGACGCTCTTGTACAACCTTATTGCAACAACTCTCAACTCGAAAGGAACTTAACTCGAAAGGAACTTTTAGCTCTTATAATCTAGTCCAAAGGTTAGTCCTATACATTGTGTCAAAATATTTTCTAAAGTCATCAAAACAATGCAAGATATAGGTTTTGGTATTCTGACACTCCATTGCAATGATCGTAAGTGTAATAAGGTGGTCCATAGTTGAAGGATAACTCCTAAACCTAGCTTGGCCTTTACTTGTTTTTCTGTGGCTTTTTGGTCATATGTTGATTTTATTTTCCAAAATAATTCCATATAACTTTTCTAAAAGGGGGTTAATCATAATGGTCTTACAGTTGATGGGACCTTTTTTATCCCCACTTTCAAAAATAGGTACAATGGGGCTTTGAGTCTAGGGTTTGTTTGACTGCTAAATTGAAGATCTTGTGGATGAGGGATGATGATAGTCCCTCCAATTTTTAAAATTTCTACTAGTAGCCTTCAATGTCCTTAGCTTTCCCTTTTGCGAGCCGCTTAACCCCAAACTCTGTCTTCTATATATATTTTTTTTCCTCGATAAAGAGAATGTTGTCCATGACATCATGGGACTCATAAAGATTATTAAGGTAGGAATTCTAGTCCCTCAAGTGAATCATATTGTTTTCTTTAGTTTTGAGAACCATAATTTGTCTCGAGAATTTCTTAGGATCTAGCTTAGATAGAAGCTTCTCTTGCTTTCTATTTATATAGTACCTTTCCCCCCTTTTAATTAGGGCTTCGAACCTATTTAACTTGTCACATTTTAAATACTAATTAGAAACATATCTAATGCATTTTTTAGCGATCTTACACTCTTTATCATACCATGGGTTGATCATTCTACTTTCCTTTTTACACATCACCTTGATATAGAACATGTTAATGGAAATAGAGAGGGTTGTCATGAAATTATGATAGAGCTCTTCAATATTGTCCTTATTTGGTAGGAGATTTAATTCATTACTTGAATATTTTAAAAAGGATCAAATTTATCTTTGTTGAATATCAAGTGATTTTGGTTATCATAATTCTCTTCGATGGGGATTTTGTGCATGACAAAGTTTGGAGTTAGGGTTAAAGGTCTATGATCACAGTTTGGCTCATAGTCATTTAAGATGTGAAAGTTAACTATTTGGTTGTATACGGGGATATCGTATATCATGTAATACATACATCGCTTCCAAGCCCATGAATACAAGTCATTTAGTTGAATTTCAACCGCTTCAATAGACCATTGCAAATGATTAGATCTCGAGAACTATAGAGTTTGATTATCTTGGTACTAAACAAATTATCATCCAAATATTTGGAGTTTTTGTATCTATTAAGCTAAAGCAAGGTTCTCATATAGCCATAGAGGATTAGGGTTGGAATCATTGCTTACAATAATAGATTGATTAGTTGTTGTTGTAGCATTGAAGTCTCCTATCAAGAAGATATTGCCTTCATTTCTTAGACTGTAAATACTCTGTTATAAGCCACTGTAAAGAAAATTTTTATCTAGATTTATTTTCTTATAAAATATAGACTTAATAGCCATGAAATACCATATTTCTTTATAAATATTCTTAGCATTAATATAATAAATTTCCATCCACATGCACTGATTGAAATGGTTTTTCTTGTGAAGCTTAATGTGAGAAAAAATATTCTTTTTTCATGTAACAAGTCATGCCTCCAATCTTTTCGCAGTAGGATCTCTTGTTCCATATGTACCACAAGACAAATACTTCTATGTTAGGGACCTTAGATTTTCATGCTCTCAAGTTTCAACAAACAATACGATACCGATTTTACTAAGGATCTAATTAACATAGACCCTTTGCTCCATTGAGAACCATACAAATTTCAAGAAAGGATCCAGAATGTCCCAAATTCTTATTTATTATTATCTTTTTAAACTTAATAATAACGTTTGTGTTTTTAATTATTTCCCATTTTTGTTATTTTTTTCCTTCTTTTACCTTTTGAACTTCCTCCTTAGTTCAACTTGGCCTTCTTGAATGAGTTCTTCGTTTATAAATATTCTTGACCCTTTTAAACTTGGAGTTTTACTGAGCATGCCATATTTATTGTCATTAGAGCTTACTTGAACTTAAATTAACCTACTTTTATGCTCAATTATTTTTCCCAACCTCTTCGCTTCTATGAGAGAAGTTGGTTCAATTTGTAATTTATTTTGTGGTTCTTCCTTAACTAGTGCTAGTGTGTCCTCATCTTTATTCTTGTTTGAACTAAAATTTATGAGGTTCAAGGCTCTTTTGTTGCACTGATAGTTTCACTCTATATGCTTATTTATTTCCTCTTCGATGGACTTGATACTCAATTTACTCTCCAAACTATTTAGGGCCAAATTTTCATTTATCTTTTCTTTTATCTATTTAATCTTGTTTCTCATATTATTTTTTTCTAGATTATTGACACTTCCTTCCTTCTTGGGTTGATTGTGTATTTTCTTGTTTTTGTTTTTCCATTTTTTGTAATCTAATCCCCATTTTCTGTAACTTAGCCACCTACCCTAATATTTTATTGTCTAATCGTTTTTGAATCTTGCCTGGAAAGGATTTAAATTTATATTTAACTCTATTTAAAATTTGGGTTCTCTCTTCTCGACATCTATCTAATGATTAACCACTTTAAACTGATGATAAAAATATCTCTCAAATACACATTTATATTTCTAAGCTAAAAATAAAGATATAAAATACATTTGTAATAAATAAATTTTAACAATTTAATCCTATGTAATTAACAAATTTTTATATGAACTCCTTTTACCATGATGCTCATTAACTTGGAAAAAGGTGTGGAATTTTTGAAACATTTCACATATTTCCTTATATATGAGTATGTAAAAGGGAAGATTGTTATTTCATGGATATGTATATATTTTTAAGGACACATGGTGTATACTTTTTTAAGAAATAGTACACAATTATTGAAATATTGTTAAGGATTTGATTGGTCTTTATCTCTATAATAAACTAGAAATAAGAAAAAAAACAAAATATCATAAATAAATTACTTTATTCATAACTTAGAGAAGCCTCGTACAATTAGGATAACAATTGTGATTTCCATAAACTGGAAATAAGAAAAAAAAACAAAATATCATAAATGAATTACTTTATTCATAACTTATTGAGACCTCATACAATTGTGATTTCCATAAGGGACTTGAGGGTCTTTTTATCCAAAAGTTGGTTCATCACGGGTTCATGAAACTATATTGAAATAATATGTAAATCAAGTTATTCTAAATAAAGTTGACATAGTGTTGTCTTAATAACTTAAAAGTTAAATTCTTAGCAACCTATGAACCATAATGGTTATGATATCCTTACCCAGCCCCCAAAAAAATCCAAGATTCTTTAGTTTCATGGCATGAGCAAGTGAGGATATTTTATGACAAAGGTATTTTTCTCCAATGCCGTTGTTGTTTTCATGTGGAAGTTATTCCACTTAATCAAGAACAAAATTATGGATTTGGAAGGAATTTGTTTCATAAATTGTTGTAAAATGTTTAGAGATTCATGAATAAATTGTATCTCTTCATTAAGAATTGCATGGGTAAGTTAGTATAATGGTGGTATTTGGCTTATAGGTGAGTTGGTCAAACAACCTTCTTCTGAACGTTTCACGATCTTGGGAGGTCTTAATTCAAGTTCAATTATTGCCCATTCTAGATATTAGCACTAGCTCAAGGTTTACTTAAACAAGGAGGGTATTCCTTGGTATAGTAGGAAGACCCCATATTGATGCCTCCCAACCCCCTTAGTCTCTATCTTCTAGTAATTGATAGCAAGACAGAGGATTGTAGACCAAACCATAAGAGGAGGTTTGATCCAGGTGGATTTTGACTGAAAAAATTGATGTTCTCAATTGTCAATGAAAAGGTCTCTACGTTGAAGAGCTAGACGAGAGATTTCCAACACAAGTTGAACTGGCTCAAACAAACGTCGTATGAGAAAGTTATGGTGTTCTGAAGTTTTGGAAAAATAGGAAAAAGGCTGACAGGGTTGACATGTGGCATCATCAGAGACATACACGTGGCAGTACGATCGTGACACGTGGAAATAAAAACATGATGCATGACAATACTGACATGACACATGGTAGTAATGACATGACACATGGCATCATGGATCTGAAAGGTGGTAGTATAGATGTTGATGTGGCGTATTGACTAGACTATATGGATGCTAATGTGGCATGCTGATTGGGATGTAAAAATGATGACATGGCATGTTGATTGGGATGTATGGATGATGACATGGCATGTTGATTGGGTTGTATGGACGCTGACGTGGTAGGATGATTGGGCGGTACAGAGATGCTGACGTGGTAGGATGACTGGGCGGTACAGAGATGCTGACGTGGTAGACTAATGTGGAAGGGTGACGTGGTGTCGATTGGCATGGCGTGGTTACGTGGCCACTGTATGGACCAATCAGGGGCAACCACGTGGCAGCCCCATTTTTCCCAAAAGTGCCTTATCAACTTCGGAATGGTCGGGAAGGTGGATCGAACCCTCAACCTCGTCGATGACAACCTAATGTTCTACCGTTGGCTCAGTGGTGGACCTTGTTATGGTTAGCGACATTATTCTATTTAAGCCTGAAGTATTATCCGACTGCCAAACATTGGACTGTTCGTAGGTTTGACCCCGTGACCTCCGCCAACAAATACGAGGCACCCAACCAACGTGCCAACAACTTGTCTTGTGTTGGCAAACACAATATTTTGTATTTAAATTTATACTATTTGCATAGTCCGAAATCCCAACGTGCGTAGGATTGAACCCATGACCTCCACCATAATAATCCATTGTGTTTACCACTAGGTAGAAGCTTGTAACTTGAAATGAATTCATCTCGAATTGTTTATATGGTGTAGTTTTATGTTGTGTAATGGGATAATGAGCATTTGTAAGCCTTTTTGAGTGTAGGAAGAGAAGGGAAAGTTGTTCCCAACTATGTTGCAACCTTCCTAAAAAGGCCAAAGACAATTTTGTTGTAGGTTGGAGACCATTTTGTTGTAATTAAGAATTTTTTCATATTTTAATGGATCGGTCACTCATTGGAAGAATACCCGAAGATGTATCCTAGAAGGGATAAACTCCGTTATCAACTTGTGTTATTTGTCTTTGGTTTTTGCTCTATATTTTCTTCTATTTTAATTTGCAAGCAATTTCATTAAGACTTAAATTTTAAGTTAATTCACATTTATAATTTTCAAATCAAGTCATTTTAATTTTCGGATAACGTCAAACTTTTAAGTGGAAAAAATGTTTTGATATAATGCCATTGGGCGAAGAAGATGAAATGATTTTTAAAACATGATATATAAAATGTATCTTGTGTTATCCCTTTGTTGGCATAATCATTTTTTCCTATTTTCTTGCAAACTTGGGAAAGGTTCATTAAAATAAAGTATCAAGAATGCCATCCCTTAATCATACTTAATATTGAGGGTACTAGTTATCATCAATATGGTTATTTGACCCTTGCTGATATTGATGACTTTGTTGGTATAATCAGTTTTTCTTATTTTCTTGCAAACTTGACAAAGGTCCATTAAAATAAGGTATCAAGAATGCCATCCCTTAATCATACTTAATTAAAATAAGGTATCAAGAATACCATCCCTTAATCGTACTTAATATTGAGGGTACTAGTTATGAGTATGGTTATTTGGCCCTTGCTGGTATTGAAGACTTTATTGGCATAATCATTTTTTCCTATTTTCTTGCAAACTTAGTAAAGGTCCATTAAAATAAGGTATCAAGAATGTCATCCCTTAATCATACTTAATACTGAGGGTACTAGTCATTGAGGGTATTACTCATCATCAATATGGTTATTTGACCCTTTTCGGGATTGAATATTGTAATTACTCACCTACATAATGTCATTTAATGAAGTTTTAATGTACATTTAAAAAAATTAATTATATAATATATAATTTCATTATATTTTC
Organism: Picea glauca; assembly: GCA_000966675.3. Lineage (NCBI taxonomy): Eukaryota > Viridiplantae > Streptophyta > Pinopsida > Pinales > Pinaceae > Picea > Picea glauca. The sequence continues at coordinate 6,340 of JZKD02S0307211.1, forward strand.
CTTAAATATATATTATGTATATATAATAATGTTATTTTAATAAATAAAGATTTATTTATATAATTTTTTTTTTTATAAATAATAATAATAATTTAATTTAATTTTAACATCAAAGTCAAGTCAAATTTGAAATTGTTGTCTAAAGTTTATGGAAATGTATTTATTTATTTTATTTCTTTAAATTTGAAACTATGATTTTTTAGGAGGAAATAAATATTTTTAATTATTAAACCTTAATTATATGTAAATAATTCTAGTTTTTTTTTTTAATTTATTGTTAAAAAAATTATTAATGAAATCTTTAATTTTTAATTAAAAATTAATAAAATTTTAAATTTAAAAACAATATTTAAAATGATGGTCATATATATATATATATTAAAAGTAAAGAAATAGAAATATTTTTTTTATAAAAAAAAATTATATTAGGGAAATTTTATATTATTATAATTTTTTAATTGAATTAGGAATAATTGAATTGAAATTATTTATCAATTTGTTTTTTTAATTATAGTAAACAAATCTGATATCACTCTACTCTTTTGAAAGTTGTTAATTTTTGTATTTATACACGAATTTTATGATCCATCATATTGGTATTTGCACCAATAAGAACGATGTACATTCTATAGCTTAGTTGGAATGATGTGTCACATGTGATAGTGGATAATGGACAACAATGATTTTTTTTTTACATTGAACATTTAGGTTATAAAAAGAAATAAACATAAATTAGTATAGATACATCGTAATTAAGATCTTTCCATACTAAATAATATAATATATAAGTGCTCAATAATATAAAAAGATATAAAAGTCCACCATACAATTGACCATCATTCATTGTGTTGCTAGCTTATTGGCACACTAACTTGTTAGTTAGCCTATTAATTTGTTATTGTAAAGCATAAAATAAGAGACTATTAGTTATATAAACAACATTATTTAGATAACTTACATTTGAAATCATGGAAATATAAATATAATATATAAGAAAGGATATGAAGTATCCACCCTTCAACTAGCCATGATTTATTGGGTTCCATACCTGTTGGCACACTAATTTGTTAGTTTATTAGTTCATCACCCTATTGATTTGTTAGTTTACTACCCCACTTATTAGTTGAATGATNTGAAATCATGGAAATATAAATATAATATATAAGAAAGGATATGAAGTATCCACCCTTCAACTAGCCATGATTTATTGGGTTCCATACTTGTTGGCACACTAATTTGTTAGTTTATTAGTTCATCACCCTATTTATTTGTTAGTTTACTACCCCACTTATTAGTTGAATGATCCATTTTTTTTTTTTGGTTGATTTGTTAGTTTACTACCCCACTTATTGGTTCAATGATTTTTTTTTTTTTTTTTCAAAGGGTAGGCATTATTTTAATACATGACACTATTATATTTTGAGTTATTTGTTACCAAAATACTGTTTAATTTTACTTTTTCTAGTGGCCTTTTGAACTTGAATTTCTTGTGTCTAATGGTAATGTTTGTGTAACTAATTATAACATAATTGAGTATAAATTATCGCACATAATTGATGTTAATGTATCAATATCATAAGTTTATTTAAAGACATCAATAATGTCAACATTAGTGTCAATTTTTTGTCCCAATAATATAGTTTAGTTTGGATATTGGTAGGGATGATATTCCATCTAAATTTCATCACATTAGCATCCACAAGTATACCCAAATAAGATAAAAAAACAAATAAATCTAAATAACAAATATGGTTGACTATGGTTGATTATAGGTGTCTATCATTGATTGTATCCTAAATATGTGAATGGTTGATACTACTAACCCATAAAACCACTAATCACTAACTCCCCAATCTCTAACCTAGTGATGAAGATTGATTACGGTTAATGCCACCCCAATAATTGACCACTAACCCTTAACCCAATGGCTATTAATAAATACAATTGACTATGGTTCCTACCTTTTACTATAGGTGTCCATGGTTGAATGTATACATAATATGTCAATGATTTGACAATACTAACCCCCTAACCCCCTAACCCAATAATGATGGTTTACTATGGTTGACCATGGTTGCATATATTTTTCCATGGTTGATGCTACCCCACTCACTAACCACTAGCCCTTAACTTAATGACCCATAAAAAATCAGGTTGAGTATATTTGACCATGGTGGACCATAGGTGTCCATGGTTGAATGCAACCCTAATATGTTAATGGTTGACACTATTGACCCAATATCTCATTGACCCCCTAAACCCTAACCCAATAAATATGGTTGACCATGAATACATATAGTTGTCCATGGTTGATGCTACCCCAATAACTAGTTACCACTAATCCTTGATCTAATGACCACTAACAAATATGGTTGGCTATGGTTGGCTATGTTTGACCATGGTTGGTTAAAATTGTCCATGATTAAATGTGGCCATGATATATCATTGGTAAATGTCGTTATCCTCATAACCCCTCAACTTAGTAACAATGGTTGATAAGGGTTGACCATGGGTGCATACAATTGTCCATGGTTGAAACTACCCCACTAATTAACCATTAACTCCTAACTTAATGACCGCTAACAAAGACGCTACTATAGTTGACTATGATTGAATATAGGTGTCCATGGATTGAATGTAGTCCTAACATGTCAATGGTTGGTGCTACTAACTAAATAACCTACTAATAATTAACATAGTAATACCTAACCAATAATGATGGATAATGACTATGGTTGATCATAGTTCACATTACCCCACTAATCAACCAATAATATCTGACCTAATGACCACTAAAAATATGGTTTTGTATGGTTGATTATGTTTGGAAATTGTTTGCTATAGGTGTTCATAGTTGAATGTAGCCACACTATGCCAATGGTCAAAGTTACTAACCTCCTAATCTAATGATGATGGTTGATCATACAATTATCCATGGTTGATTCTATCCCATTGACAAACAATTGTCAGCTAAGCTAATCACCACTAACAAATATGGTTGACTATGTTTGACCATGGTTGACTATAGGTGTCCATAGTTAAATACTCCTGATATGTCAATGATTGATACTATGAACTTGTTAACCACTAACCCCCTAATCCTTAACCCAATAATAATGGTTGATGCTACCTCATTAACTTATCGTTGACCCCTAACCTAATGATCGTTAAGAAGTGTGGGTGACTATGATTGATGACATATGACTATGGTTTACTATAGGTGTGCATGGTTGAATGTAGCTCTAATGTATCAAACATTGATGCTACTAACTCACTAAACTTGTAACCCCTAACTTTGTAATGATGGTTGACTTTAGTTGACCATTATTATAGATAATTATCCACGATTGATGTAACCCCACTAACCCCTTACCTAATGACCACTAAAAAATATGGTGGAATACCATTCACTATGTTTAACCATGGTTAAGTGTAGCTCTAATATGTCAATTATTGATGTTACCAACCCACTATCTCCCTAACCCTTAATTCAATAAAAATGGTTGGCCTTGGTTGAACATGGTCACATATATTCACCATATAGTTGTCCATGGTAATTGCACTCCACTAATCAATCACTGAATACTAAACGAATGACCATTGAAAAATATGGTTGGTTATGTTTGACCTAGGTGTCCATTGTTGAATGTATGCATATGTCAATGGTTGACATTACTAACTAAATAACCCAATAACCATTAACCCCTTATACTCAAACCTAGAAATGATAGTCGATGACCATGATTGACCATGGTTGGTGCTACTCCTTTAATTGACAACTAACCCTTAACCTAATGACTACTAACAAACATAGTTGACTATGGTTAATTATGTTTGACCATGGTTGACAATACATGTTCATGTTTGAATGTATCTCTATATGTCATATGATTGAAGATACCAACCCATTGGACTACCAAGTCATTGACCACTTATCCATAATATGCCATCTCATTAATTATAATGTACGTCCATTGTATTTTTATAGTTTTCCATGATTGCTTATACCCCGCTAATCAACAACTAACCTAGTAACCTAATGACAATTAATAAATATGGTTGACTATGAGAAACTATGATTAATGAATGCAACATTACTCCATTAGTAACACACTTGGATAGTAGCATCTCTAATATCAATTCAATAATTAAATAACCCATATTTCCCCTAACCAAACTCTTTAACCTAGCTAACCATTATTCAAACTTAACCCCCTAACCCATATATAACCACACTAACCCATAATTGACCTTAACCCCAAACCTTGATAAACCCAGAAACCCTTATTCAAACTTAACCTCTATAATCCCACAAACTATGAATTTACCTTAGTCACTAACCATTATAACTCCACAAACCCCTAACTAACCTTAAACCTTAAAAAGTATAACCCTACTAACTTTATGTAGGAGCATACCTAGTCTCAAGAAATAATGAACTACCAAAAAGAGCTTGATTTTAGTTCCCTTTGAGTTTTAATTTTATTCTTGAATTACGACCCTAGTTTCTTTAAGCATTGGTGAGTTCCTTTAAAGGTTAAGTCTTAATAATTATGTGTTGGCCAACAT
>JZKD02S0307222.1:8613-19794 GCA_000966675.3 Picea glauca
AGGAAAGAATGCCTGAAATTTGGCATATTCCATTCCTGAGGAGATAAAATATGTGATGTCTAATAGCAAATTCACAGATGGTTGGGCTTATAAACTCAGGACACCGACTCAAGACAACCGAGAGCTTAATTATATAAGCTAGGCTGTAAAGTTGCTTAAGCCTGGTAGAAGATATTCACAACAGTAGATCCATATAGTCAGGAAAGAAATCAGAGATGACGTCTCTGTGAGATGTGGTCTCTATGTATGTGGCTACTCGCTCCAGCAGCTAACAGGAAGGGCAAACATTTCCCATTGCAAACATTTCCCATTATGTAGAACGGGAGAAAGACCTTACCCAAAGGCCCCAGATTTTTTCATAGTCAGGTACTTCCTTGGAAAATATAACTTAGCCCACCATCCCCTAAATAATGGAATGTACACAATCAACAAGCAAAAATATCAAAGAGGCATTTCTTTATAAATTGGATGCTTTCTCCATGTGTAAACTTATTACAAGAATTTTTATAAAAGTGAATTTTTTGCATCAATAGACTCTATGGGGAAAAATGTGAAGCAAAGAAAGTACCTAGTGGTGCCAAATCTCTTCATGCACTGAAATATATCCTTGGAACCAATAGGTTAGGACTCCGTGACCTGAATGGCTGGTACAATAAAAATTTGTAAGCGAAACTAAAAAAGATTAAGTGAAATAGAAATGTTATTGGTATTAATTGTATAAATGAAGGTTCTCCATAAAGGTTGCATATTCTCAACATATTTGAATTTCCTACAAGATATCTCATTTAAGAAAAATAATATTCTACTTTTATCGACAAGCAAAAAAACCTAACAAAAACAGTAGAAACATAATGGACAAAACAATTACATTAGGAAATCCAAGCTGCATCCACTTTATGTTTGTAAGCACTTCCCTACTTGACAGACTGGAAAGACCTCCACATCCTATTTTGAGGATACATAATTGGATTAAAACTAGAGGCACTTCCCCTCCTAGAAAAGCGTGAGGATATCAGTTCAACTAAAAATTTCAGAATGGAAAGAATGATCCTAATCAAAGAGAGAGGAAACCAGCACAAGGCAGACACTGGCATCTAGAGTTACAAATCGATTTGCATAATCAGATTGAAACTAGAATGGCACTACCTTCCTAGAAAAGTCTGATTAAACAGATGCCAGTGTTGGGCACTCTATAACGCAAACCCTGGCATCTAAATCCATTGACATAATCGGATTGAAACTAGAGGCATTTCCCCTAATAGAAAATCCTGAGTATTCAATTCAACTAAAAGTTTTGGAATGTAAAGAATGATCCTAATCAAAGAGAGGAAACTTATCCAAGGCAGACCCCGGCATCTAGAGGTACAAATCCATCGGCATAATCAAATCGAAACTAGAGGCACTACACCTCCTAGAAAAGTCTGATTAACCAGATGCCAATGTTGGGCAGCCGCACTCTATAACGTCACCATAAAAATGCAATCGGCACTTGCCCAAGGCCCTTTACCATCCAGGATAAAGTAATACATATTCCATGACATCATAGCATATCTAACTAGTAACCACATTTAATAAGTAGAGAACACACGATCATAAACTAACCTAAAACTTTAACGCTTCCAATGACATTTATCTTGCTAATTTCAAATTTGCTAGCCAGATTGGGTACAATGCAAGTTTTGCCTAATAAACTAAACAAATTAGGATAGCAATTAACTAGGCTTAATTCACAAAGATCTAACTTAAGTTAGTAGCATTATGCTAGTTCATAAGCAAAAGTAGGTAGACATATTCACTTCTACACTTGCGATACCTATAGGCAAATAATGCAAAGCCTAGGGTCTGCTCATCCTAAAGGCAAGCTACCCTTCCATTGATATCACAAATCAAAAAAGAAATGCGGTGAGTTTGGACTCTAGAGTAGTGCTGCAAATCTAAATTCAACCATATTTACAAGGAATTACAAAGTTCCAGTTTTGATGTGGCGAAGAGAGATCATATTTACCATATTGACAAAACGTGAATACTAAAGCCTTTTAACTGCATGAAGTTTAATTGGGCTAGCCTCTAGGCCTTCAGGTTCGCCTGTCCTAAAGAGAATTCGAATTTCAGAAATAATAAAGAAAATCTACATAAATATAATTAAGCATACTGATTTCGGCAGTTATGCCATGTTTAACACAATTATTGATATGTGTATTAAACTCTACATACAATTATCAGGTTATAAACACTTACTTGGCCCTTGTGAAACTCAATGGCATTGCTCCATCAGACTTGCAGCACCATATCACTGACAGTTGTCATCGATGTATTTCAAACACTTTTGAAGCTGAAGATCTTACCGGGTTTTGCATTTATAGAACTGTTACATCTCTGAAAATTGGTCTCTTCATTGCACTTAAGGAAATGCAAAGCCAATTGTAAACGAATAGAATGTACTCCCAATGTAGTGATAGTATCTAGAAAACCTGATATATACCTTTAGTACATACTATATAATCAAAACTAGCTTAACCAAGTAGCCTCTGAAATATGTATGTGCAGTGGTTTATTCCAGATAAAAACAAGCAGAAGCTTATAGGCTGCCTACAGCTAGACTTACAACTGGATTCCTGTTTGGAAAAACATCTTATCAATTTGCAAGGCTCAAAGAATTCAGCATAATAGCATAAGCCTCTGTACCTGCCATTTATATTTTCCCTAGTATCAACCACACCTACTTGTAGACATGTCAACAATTTACGTCAGACCTGTTACAAGTATGCAAATAACAAAATTACTGAAACAAGGTCTCTAAAACTCACATCTAGAAAGATCAGGGAGCCATCCCATTCTACCTCAACAGCTAAATAACCTGATGGTGTTGTACAACCAGCCTATATCCATCTTAAATTCGGATCTATCAAGCACCAAGAGGGAAGCTAAATAACCTGATGGTGTTGTACAACCAGCCTATATCCATCTTAAATTCGGATCTATCAAGCACCAAGAGGGATCAAATCTCTAGAGGTACAAACCTTTTTTAGAGTGCAAAAGTTGAGGAAAGGTTAAAGGTTTGCACCTCTAGAGATTTGATCCCTCTCGACGCTTGATAGATCCGGAGTTAAGATGGAGCAAGGCTAGTTGTTATTCGTTCAAAGTCTATAGTCTATATATATATATATATCATAATGGAGTCAACATAAATTGTTATTATTTTTTTATTTTTTTTATTTTTATTATTATTTTAATGTTTTATTTTTATTTTAATGCGTTAAGTTACATGAACATCTCTCTCATACTGGATTGTAGAGCGCCTCTCGACGCAATAACGGCCTATATATTTAGAAGGTATCATGGGCCAATGTGCAACAGCATCAATTGACATGAAACATTTTTTAAATCAGATGCAGGGCATATCTACTGTTTCCCTTTAACAAATACAACACAAGAAACATAGCTTAAAAGTAATCTATCTCAATCACTGAATATTTAGAGAGTCTTGTGCGACTTGGCTCTCCTATCATAAACTGGCTATAAACTGCAAGGTCACCTGAGCCTCCTATTGCAAAAATGTAAAATTTACATACACATACCTAAACTCCTGATATACTAGTTTTGCAAATGGAAATGATTAGCACCATACCCAATAGAACAGATAAAAAGATGCACCTCTAAGTCCTCAGAATAATCACTGTCATAGATCCATCTCAGCCCCAGATCTAGGACAGATAAAAAGATGCACATCCAAGTCCTTGGAATAATCACTGGAATAATCATTGGAGTAAAAACTTATATTTGGCGTTTAAATATGGTAAGTAAGATAGATAATACATAGGTTTTCAGGCTTCTAAAGAGAGAAAGAGGAAAAGGTGCATTCCTCCTACCCTCTTCAATTATAAACACATGACCTAGGAGAAATGCTTAGATGGGAACATATTAAACGTATGGACCTAAAACAAAAATTACTGTATAACATAAAAGTACATTCTTCTGTTCACTGTATTTTGTCCCCAAAACTCACTCCAGTTTTACGAGGCAATCTATTATGGACAAATCTGTCGGATAGATAATAAACAAATAATTGCACAATTTTCTTTCACTCCATCTCTACATTTTCTCATGTAGATCTTAAGCCACTGCAAGTATTCTTCGTATGTGCGCTGAAAGCAACATCTGACTTGATCATTCCAATAAAACAGAATATATTTCTTTTCTGGTCTTTATCCTGCCACTAATATTTGCGACAAATATAACTTTAAAATGTGATATGCTAGGAAATATAACTTGTTCATTCCAATAAAACAGAATATATTTATTTTCTGGTCTTTATCCTGCCACTAATATTTTGCGACAAATAGAAAATTTAAATTACTATGAAATATAACTTGAAGACAACTTCAGTATCGTATCACGCCATCCTTTGGTGCATACATAGATCACACCATAGATATAATATATGAGTAATTTCAAAATTAAAAATAAAGGTATTCCGTATTGCGAAACAATTAAATTGCCACTATGCATTCCAATTTTGTCAGTCTGGGTTCAGATAGTTGTTCCCATAAAGCTTTATTGTGTCATTTGCCATCCTAATTCTAGTTAGGATCTAATTATATTATTGACAAGTGACAATCAAGCAACAAACTCTAATTTGCTCTTCACATTGTAAATACTTCTTTTCCAGTCTCACAATTTTCTCGTCTGCTTCCCTAATAGACTTCCAGACTGACTGAAGACAAACTAGTTTTAATGAACTATTCCTTCTACAAAACCAATAGACTTCCAGACTGACTGAAGACAAACTAGTTTTAATGAACTATTCCTTCTACRMAAYCAMTAYTAYTCCAAAATTGAAATACAGGTGAACAGAAAAAACTAAACTTATGTGCTTCACTCATTGCTATTGCATTAGAAATTTTGGCAAATGGAAAAGGATTCTTCAGCAGCTCCAATGCATGATACCTCGCAAGAATGTCATACAGAACTAGTCTCCGTTAAGTCGTTCCAAAAAGCATAAGGGACGTGATTCACATTCCTTTCAAACATCCAAAATGCTTACTCTTGTTCAAAAAATGCCATCCATCACTTAAACAAATTTATTGAAATGGTTTCAATCGGTCAAACCAGATAAAGGAAAGCCTTGATATTAAAGCATGTCACCCGATAGAATCAACCTACCAGATGAGATCACGTGATACCAAGTACTTTAGCTTGCCTACAAGAGAATTGAAATGCACGCAAATCTTACTGATCCACAAGAAAGCTGGTCGACATTTTAATGCTAATATAACTGAAAATAGATCTTTCATCATTCAACTCACAAACGTCAGAATCGGACCTGCAAGTTGCTTGCAAGACTGGCACACAGTTGGCGAGTTTGATATGCCAATAGATAGTCAGACTCGAGACTGAGTTAACTTGACTCGACAGGAGTGCCAAACTACTGGGAAGATTCTATATTTTAACCTTTTTTCAACAACTCTCGCAATTAGACCAATGTCACTTTTATACATTTAATAGCCTTGCATTTTGGCGTTGATCCATTTCTCAAATATGATCATCAATAACCTAAGACTAGCACATCCATTTTAACCCCATGTCTGTTATTGAAGAGAGAGGTATTAAAAAACATTGATGGGTTGTGGGCACAAAAGCATCCAGGCTTGCACCTCAACTGTATCGATACCTCTCAACCGCATAGTGGCATAGTAGCAACATTCGAACACAAATACAAAATCTAAAAGCATAGTAGCAACATTCGAACACAACTACAAAATCTAATACGATTCGGTACATAAAAAAATACATAACAAAAAATCCAATACGACTTCAATAAAGAGGTATGTATCTCATGGATATTTTTCCAAAATTTAGAAGAATAAATCAGAAAAACAGAAAACATTTCTCGGAAATTTGGCATTGTAGTTTATATTTAGAGTTTTTCCAAGTTATTTTAATTATTAATTTATTTTTAGGGTTTTGGAATTGTATTTATTTTTTATTTATGGGTTTACCGGTATACAACCAAACCTTGCTACTATGGATCTCAGATTAAAATGGATTAGTGCTTGTGTATAAACTAATTCAAGACTCTCGTTAAAACGGAAATGTGCTTATATATAAACTAATCCAAGCCTCTAATTAGATCATATGAGCATCAAGACGCCAATCTTAACCTCGAGATATGTTAAAAAACAATACTTTGCATATATAAACAATATTTCAGCATGAGCATTACAAACATACACACAAACACCAATTAACACCAATTGATGATGGCGTTGTTTAAATGTTCTATATTTTGGTATTTTTCATTAGAATTTGGTGATATAAATATATGCAAAATTGCGATTTTCTGTTGTTTAAATTACATGTCTGAACGCATAAATGGATTCAGCGTCCTGAAAAATCTCTCGAACACTCGAATTAAACCAAATTAACCACTCAAATCTGCAGATTCAACAATTTCTGGCCAAATTTAGGGCAAAATTAAACGGATAATATCACCAGATAAGAGCCAAAACATAGAATGTTTAGACTACAGCATTGATAATGGATCCCCTGACCTGGTTTGCAAATCGCACCTTTCAATGCAACACGGGGTCTTCACTCAATGAATCTGTGACATAGGGCCTGCTTTCGCGAGATATTAAAGAATAGACCTAATTTCACTAGATATTAATAAATACCTCCCAAAATCCTTTTGTTAAACCCCCTCCAAATACATATTTCCAATAAAATAAACCCCTATTTTAACTAGATATTCCTTTTTATAACCCCAATACCTATAAACCCATTGAGACTCCACATCCCCCAATACCTACAATATATTGACTTTATTTTTCACAATTAAAATACCCCTTTAAAAGTCATAAGATATTGGTCCAATAATTAATCATTACTTAATTGACAAAAATCTCGTATATCTTAACTAGCTTAAATACTACATTTGACAAAATAATAACAAGCTGTGACTAACTACTATATTAATTACTTCAATACGAACAGTGCACGATGAACTCAGCAGACATAACTCAGAAAAAAAAAATTTATCCAAAGTGTTTCTGATGTGCACTTCACCTATCATCAGGGAGCTGAAGTGCTCACCCAAAAAGTGTGGTATAAAAATTTTACACACAGAAGACCCAGAATCAATTGAACAATATGCTCAACTGTGAAAACCAACACTCTAGTCCCCTACATATCCGTATCACTGATAGAAAGTACAATATGCTCAACTGTGAAAACCAACACTCTACATATCCGTATCACTGATAGAAAGTACAATATGCTCAACTGTGAAAACCAACACTCTAGTCCCCTACATATCTGTATCACTGATACATATCCGTATCACTGATAGAAAGTACAATATGCTCAACCAACACTCTAGTCCCCTACATATCTGTATCACTGATTGTACTTTCTAGACCCATTGATGGTCACTTGTTAAATATTATTAAAATGATCCTATCTTGTTAAAAAAAATTGAAAATTTGAGAGAAATTAAAGAAATTTGCAACACACTACTACTTCTAATTTCTATTTCAATTCTAGGATTTACCTCTTGTATATACACTTTCATACTCTTTAACTTCATATTTATTTCTACTTGTCAAATTTGAACCTAAAAGTTGCCATAGGCACTCTCACATTACCATTATGACTTGTACGTTCAAGTCCAATTGACGTAATTTGGTAATTTGTGGCAACTAATATAATTTATTTCTTTCTTTCCAAGGCCTTTCAAGTAGTAAAACGAGAAAAATATTGTTCTGCTTAGTCAGCTCCACGTTTCACACAGATCAAGCTAAAAACAAAATACTTAAAAGTTAAAACTACCTACTACTAAACCACAACTCCAATAAAGTATCAATGAAAAGTCCTTTCCCCTTTACATTATCATCTAAATCAGTTACTTTGATGCTTCAAATCGTAGTAGCTTCAACCGCAAAACACTAGTTAAAATAGTAATGCATCAGATGGCAGTGCATTTCAAGTCCATATTGTGCAGTGCCATTTATCTACGTACATGGGAACGCTGCATTTCATATGCTCCCCATGGAGCAGCTCCAGCCCCATACTGACCGGCACTTTCTTCAGCCCCTTGAACCTGAAAACATCAAATATATATAACAAACTATAATCATATTTCCAGTATCTCAAAGTATAGTTCAAAATGTCAAAACATCATACAATCATGTTTCGAAATGAATAAAAAAAACACACCGGGTGCATTCCGTAACCATCACCACCATATGCACCGCTACTGTAACCTTTCTCTGCACTACCATAGTTCCCAGCATATGCTCCACCTAAAGGTTGAGCACAAATTAGCATAACTTTAAGGGTGTCCAGACTTTGATAAAAACAGCTTAAGAATTATTTTTGAAAAAGCAGTCGGGAAATTTTGATTTCTTTCGAATCTTAATTAGACTATGGTTTAAAACGTACATGTAAATTCCTAGTACAAATTAAATTATAAGGGAACTCAAGTAAGTATACTACTAATGTACCTGGATTTGCAGCACCACGCTCTCTCTTGTCAACTTTTGCAAGTTCAGCACGAAGTTTCTCGACTTCACGGGACATTGAGATGAAGTTTTTCTCCATAGCCTGACCTTGCTCTTGCCTGCCAGCACGTGCCTTCTTCTCATATTCAATGGCAGTTCTGCAGTAATATATTCAACAGTGGAAAATGCAAAACCATACACAAAATATTAGTTCACTAGCTTTAAAGTGCTTTCCGTATATTAGAAGCAAGAAGAAATTTATTTTCCGAAACTCAAACAACCAGAGCAAAATACATGAGCATATGGATAATATTAAATGTACTGCAAGAACATAGGTACCTGGCCCGCTCAAACTCCCCATGCAAGCTTTCTATCTCTGTCCTCAACGGAACTGACTGCTGCATATCATTCCATGCTCTTGTCAACTCTTGTGTAAGTGATTGTACCTGGGATGTCAATTCTTGCCTGACAGCACCCATTTTCTGATTATCTGCCTGTAACTGCATAAGTTCTGCTTTCATTGGCTCGATAGCACGCATTTCTGCTTCTAACTTCTTAGAATTGTCATACAATCCCCTGAGTTGGTGATCTTTATCAGCCTGCATATTAGTAGCTACATGACTCAGGTGTTGCAGCTCCTGGTGGGTTGAAGCTAGTTCCTGTCGTAAAGCAACATGGGTGGCAGCAAGCCGTTGATTCTCCAAGAGCAGTCCCTGAATTTCTTGATGCTGCGCTGAAAGTCTCTCCTCTAGAAATCCGGGATGTGGAAGCATAGGGCCTGGCCCTCTGCCATGAGGACCATTGCGCATCTCATCAACAAAAGCAGGATGAGGTGGCAAAGGCCCCGCACCCATGGCATAAGGGCCCTCGTGCATCGATGGCATTGCTTGCAGACCACCCTTAAGAGCGTGTGCAGGTAGGCGATTTCTCCCAGCCATTATCAAAATTAGAATTATCCTCTTTCCTGATTGATGAGATGAACACCCTATATTAACAGTTTTTAAAGCTCAAATGTTAAAAAATATAATAAATCCATAAATTTCATAAATGAGCTGATCAACCACAGAAACAAGATCTAAAAAGGCCAACACCCTTCAATTTAAAGGTCCTATAGACCATGTAGGTCTATAAGGGCAATAAAAGCAAACAAACAAACAAGTAAATATGAAGCACAATCGTGAAAACAAACCAGTGGCAAGAAAACGAGTATTATACTAGAGAATTACTATTGATAAACTACAATGTCAATGAAGATTGAAAACCCGATGCATTGTGAGCAAATGATGATAACCTGCCATGATTGGCAGAGCAAAACATCACAATGTTCTCGCTTCCTCTACACTCCAGAAGCATTGAATTGGCATTAATACGCCAGACACCACAAGCAGCTCATTTGTGACTCATGTTTACAAGTGTGATGACCCTTGACGGGAAAACCACCAATCATAAGCAATTTCCTCCAGCTAAACTGCAGTAACAAGGCTATTCTCTTCAGCCTAAGAGATTTTTTGAGATCTCCCCCTTCTGTCTCCGCTCCAGGGGAAGTAGTTTGATTACACCCAGGATTACTTCCCATGTCCCCATCAGACTGGGCCACTCTCTTGATGACATTCTCTGGCAAGCACTGACTACAAACACCAACATTATTGGTTCAGACAACAAGTAAGGTCTGCTCCCTTCTCTCTTGGTTACAGGCTCAAGTTTTGATAACCAACCCCCAAATTTTGTATAGGCTTCCCATGACTGGTGTACTCTAGTCCCTTTGACCTATTTGGTCTTTGGTGGACAATAATATGAATTTCAGTTTCAATTTCAATTTCTTCCATCAAAATCACACACAACTTGCACTTCACCCCATCTAAGGAAAAAAACACCTCATCTAGGGAAAAAAAAACATCGGTGACGGCATGGAAACACAACATCTCAAACTGCAAATAAGAATGAAATAACCCCGATTGAAACCCCACATGCAACATAGGTCGAAATACAGCGTTTTCAAACCCTCTTGCAGATCGCGTGACCAAACAGAGAAGACTGAATTACCTTAAACGCTACCCACTACAACTATAAAGAAAACCCAGCAGCGCAAACGAAAAAAACCCCATTATTTTTCCTCAAAGGGCATTTGATCTGCCCAGAAAAAAAAGCATAAAAGAACACAGAGAAAAGACGAGAAACACCAACCTGAATTTGAGCAGCGAACGACGAAGAAGGCAGCAAAGAGAGCAGAGCTTTATTTACGTTGTTCTCCCTCTTATTTTGAGTTGGATAGAATTGTTTTGTTCCACTACCCTCTGATGATTGTTTATGGCCACTACTCCCACGCTACCTTTGATACGTACGAATTTACCGAGATCTAAGAATAGTAGAGGAATATATAGAGAGAGAGATTAAAGTTAGGTCGGCTGAATAAATAGTAGGTTTACCGAGATCTAAGAAGAGTAGAGGAATATATATAGAGATTAAAGTTAGGTCGGCTGAATAAATATTAGGTTATTTACATTTTTCAAAGGCACGGAGCTAGGTGAGGGAATTAACGGTTTTTTACATTGGCGGCTGAATAAATAGTAGGTTATTTACATTTTTCCAAGGCACGTAGCTAGGTGAGGGGATTAATGATTTTTTACATTGTGGAAAACAAAGATGGATGTCCTACTTAATATGCCATAAAAGTGGTTAGTCT
>JZKD02S0307244.1:0-19793 GCA_000966675.3 Picea glauca
TAAAACTAGGAAATATAAAAAACTAGTTGTTCTAAGACATAGACCTTTGGAACAAAACCACAAGTAGAGTCTGGGTATGAACATCAAAGAACCTCAGAGCCAGGGTGAGTGTCGTCGACCGTGGTGTGCCTCCATCGTGCTGGGAATGCATATGGTCGGGCACAAGTCGGGCATTGCTTCTTTGGCGTGGCGCGAGAGTGCACTACGAAGAACATGTCGAGCCTCTGCTCCAGTCTTTCCATGCGGAAGATCTGATCTTCTACCAGGTTCCTCATGTCAAAGATGAGATTGATGTAGCTCGCGTCGACCAAAGGTGGTTGCTCCATGGCTACTCCTTACGTTTTATATCCCGCTGCTCCTCTGGTGGCCTCGGGAGGAACTTCTTCCTCCACGTAGCACGGAGAGTAAGGCCTTTCTGTGTTGTTTTCACCTTGAGTGTGCGTGCCACTTACCATCTGCTGAGTTCTGACCAAGCCAAAATTCGAGCGGGGGTTCCAGTTATCCGGGACCATAAACAAGGTGTGTTCGGGAGGGCTTTCTAGGCCGCCTTCCGGAATCTCCTCCTCGACAACTGCCATTGGAGGTGTGCGTGGTTTTTCCCTTCTCCTTCTGGCATCTATTTCCATAGCATTTTCAAAGGCTGTCTTTCTCTTTCATCTCGACTCTGCGGTATACCAAGCCGCTCCTCGTCGCGGTGTCCCCTGGATTCTTGGCATGGTGAGGGTCCGATGTCTGAGCCAGGAGTGGTCAATTGAAGTCGAATTGCTGCTAAGGGTGGTCGGGGTGGCCTGGAGGAGCGACAACACCAGTGGGATGAGTGAGCCCGAGCTGCGATGCCTGAGCTTCTGCGAGACAGAGGTTCTCGGGAGCGCTCTGCGACCTGGAGTCCCAATTTGCAGAATGAGCCCAAACCCCATACCAATTAACATAACTACAACCATCAAATCCTCCATTAAAATCTGCGAGATAATGTTGGTACCCTTCCCTTGTGTGAGAAGGTTCAGCTGTTGAATGCGCCTGTGCATAATTAAACCGAGTTAATGAGCGGGTGAAGCGAGGCGGTAGGCATCATGCCACCGCATCCCAACTCGTTTCCACGTGGCTGCATCGCCCTCCTTATCACCCCATACGGGGAGGTATATGGACCTACATTATTAGTAAAATACATGCTGAATTATTAATTTCACTTAATTGTATTTGTTTATTTTTAAGATTTAATTTTAATTTTAATTTTTTTATGTCCATTCATGCAAGGGAAGCAATGGATAGAGGCATATGAAGAGGTGGAATTCAGGAAATATGATACCATGGTGCATGACCTCTACTTCAATCTACACTTATGTTATCTCCTCCTAATGTAGAGGATCATGAAAATGTACATGTGGGTGAAGTAATGCCAATGATGAAATGCTTTCAAAATAGGTTAAGTGACCTAGAAATGGGTTAAGTAACCTAGAAATGGGTTGAGTGATATAGAGGATGAATGTATAAATAGGATAGCTATGGACTCTTGAAAAAAATCATTTTTGTTGATCAATGGAGAGATTCTTGGGAGATTATCTTTTGGAGTATTGATGGGGAGCTTCTTGTGAGAGCATATTTGGTGTGGATATCTTGAGCATGATTGAATATATATTCTGATAAAGAGAGCACGAGGAGGATCTCATGGACGCATCAAAGTTTTAGCAATGCCGGATATCTTGACGACAAAAGTCTCGAAGCTTCAGAAACCCTAGTTTCTGAGGTGTATGCAAGTTGTAATGGGCCAGGGCGTGTACATACGCGAGTTGTATGAGTACATGTGATGTACAGTGGATGGAATGATGAAGACTTGTGTTTGGGCTGGTCCCCAGCTCTTGGATTATGAGGCAGGTTCCATATCTGCATTCTATGGGCTCAGATCTTCCAATGAGACACTAGTATGGTTATATTATTGTCTTAATGGATACTGTTGTTTGATGTGTTGTGAATTCTTAGGGAATTCTTGGTATGGCTTCTATGATGTGGTTACAATTGGTTGATTTGGTTGATGGAGTGAGAAGTACTCTTGTGATTCAGTGGTGACATGATTGCTATGTGATACTAGCTGTTTATACATGATTGAGATGACATTCATATTGATTGATTGTGGAGCATGAGTAAACTATTGTAAAGCTTGGATATGTTGTGACTGGCTGGTGGTCAGATTGGATAGTCAATGACAAAAGAGAATGATATATTGGTTGCAGAGGATCTGAGTTAATATTGAAGGATAAACCCTAATAGTTCAGAAGGTATACGCAGGTTGCTGTATACATTGGCTGCATACACATGGACTGTAGTGAGCCAGGGCATGTACACATTCTAGATGCACTACCGACAGGTTGCATACCTGTTGACAGATTGATATCTATTGAGGATTGTTTCCTCATCTCAGTTGATGGTAAGAATGTAAGTTGTGTCTTGCATATAGAGTTGGTTCTCTTGTAGAGTTGTACTCTATTCAGTTGTTGCTCGAAAACCCCTGGATTGTTGTCCATAATAAAAAGGAAAATTGTACATACATCTTGTGTTCTTTGTGTTCCTTGTGGTGATGTCTTATTGATGATATATTTTTGATATATGTTGCTGATATATGTTCACATCTAAGTGGTTATAAATGACAACAATGGGTAATGAGTAAAATGTTGAATGCTAACTAATGAGTTTTGTGTAAGAGGGAAGTTTGGGAAAAGGAGCCCCAAACTCATTCAACCCCCCTTTAAGTGTGGTAGGTGTGTCCAACACTAGTTTTGGTTTGATAATGGAAGCTAGTTTCCTTGTCAATTTTTTAATTTATTTTAGTGAAATTTGGGGTACATTACTTGTATGCGAATATAACCCTTAATATCATTCACTTAAAGAGATGTAGAGGTTATTTCTATCTCTTAGTGCGGTGTACCTAAAGAGTTGTAGTGATCAAATATAGCTCTTGGTACCAAATACTTGAATTCTCTGAGTTAACTTGGTCTCACCCTTGGCATTTAATTTGATTTAGTTTATGTATACTTGAAAGAAAAATACCCTTTGGCATATGCATTTTGTTTATCATGGAAATTCGAATGCACTTCTATAAGTTGTTTGATTAATCATATAGACTTATGAATATATAGAAATAGGTGGAACTTGAAAGGTATGTATTGTGATATCCTCAAATTGTTAGAAAATAAATTCCATGTTGAATTTAGAAATAAATTTCCATTTATGGAAATTCTAATTTAGGAATAAATTTCCATTTATGGAAAATATGATTTTAGAGTTTTGGAATATGTAATTATTATTTTTATGATTGTTGGGAAAAGTTTTGACTTTCCCAATTGTCTGTTTTTGATGGACACAGGTATGAGACAAACTTTTTAATAAAATAAATGATGGAAGACAAATGGAACATCCAGGTTAAAAATAGTTGATTATGAATTCATGAGTGGGGAACAAGTTTGACTTAACTCATAGCTGATTTTTACAAGTGTCATAAGTGGAGTTATGTCACTAGAAGCCCCTGAAAATAATGAATTTGTAAAGTTGTCAATTTCCATAAGGAGGGAAAGGAATGGAAAGTCTTAGGCACAAGATAAATACAACATATGTGGGAGGCAAGAAAATGCTTAGTATGTTGGGGAACAAGAACTATTTTGTTGTTATGAACACATTTGGTGTGAGGAAAACATTTTTTGAATGGTTGAAGGATAATGTCTAAGGAGTGTGAATCAATTTTCCCTTATGGAATCATGGTCAAGATAGGCGGTGATCAGGGAAAGTGATCATGGTTGTTTTGTTTCTATGGTTGGGTGTAACGTGGTTGTTCCATTTGTTTCCCAACATCAGTATTCAGATATGTATCTCAACTATGCAATTTTATTGTTGATGTTATATGGTTTAGGTTATGGGATGGATGTTTTATATTTCCACATATATAAAAATCATAATCTATTTAAGTGAATTGTACAACCATGTTCGATTCGTGGCTTGCCACTGTGTAAAAATACATGTAGTGATGGTTTTCTGAAATGTTGTAGTTTAGTGTGTGTGTGTGTGTGTGTGTGTGCCTATTGGCCATGACATACCTATTTATTTACTTCTTGTTGAATGTCTGTACAAAATCAAAATACTTTAGAAGAAAACATTTATAATTAGACTATATTGAAATTCCCACTATCATGTTGTGCATACATACAAAAGAATGAAAGTCCAAGAATACATTCTTTTTATATATGAACACAGAAAGATATCGGATATAGTGGATTTCATAATTTTTGACAAGATTACATTTATTACAGTCAGTAGGTTATTGACCAAAAATTGGTCTTTCTATAGACCCAAGAACTCTATAACTAGTTTAAACATAATTTTAAATGAGTCTACACCGAACTGTCTGTAACTGAAGTGAGTGTGCACATGGACTGGTCGAAAGATAACATGGAACCCAAATACCTCTTGGTTGCAGGACACGTATTTCACCAAGTTGCACTGTTAACTCCAACCTTCAAGAGAGAATTAGGAAAGATCTTAGTACCAGTTCTAGATTTCATTTCTTTAAAGGAACAAGATAATAAAAATATAAGTTGGGAGCGTAACTTATCTTGGATCCAATTTGAATATTGGATTGTATTCGTTTTCCATTGCGAAGTAGTCGATCCACAAGTCAGGAGGAGGATTGGGTTCATAACCATATGATGTATTCCTTCACAATAAAAGGGGACCGATCATCAAAATATATCCATGCATAAATTATTCACTTGTGAAATTAACAAAAGAAAATAGACATTTAATAAGATTTTGTTGCTTCGTCATTCCTATACATGTATTTAGAATATGAAATAGAGAGAACAATTATAAATATGAAGTATATAATGTAATCAAAGAGAAGAAACTTGTAAAATAATAATTTAACAGAGAGGTAGCGACAACAAGATAAAAATGATACCAGTTTATCATCGAAATAGTCTTTTTATAGAGTAATCATAAAAATAATTACGTAGAAGAAATTACCAAAGTCCTGTATACATGACCAAAAGAATGGAACAAATTTATAGTGATGAAGTTAAGAATTAAAAAAGAGCTACCATTTATTCTCGTAACACACAGATGAAATTTCGACAAGGATAATGATCACAGTAAATAAATTCTTAAATTAAGAAGTATTTACAGAGACGCACATGATGTGATCTGGGTATATATGGATAATTATCACAGTATGGAAATTATTAAATCGAGAACAATTTACAGAGACACAAAAGATGCAATATGACTACATATAATTACTATAAGAACCTAATGAGTTTCTTAAGGTTTATTAATGCAAAACATGTTTTTCCAAATTCCTTCTAAAACATTGTATCGTGCATACAATCGAAGATATTGAGAATGAGGGAGAATATAGGGCACAACAATTAATAAACTAGAAAACAATTTTTGTTTATTAGATATTTTTCAAATTCATTCATGTTTCAAGAAAACATTATGCAAGTAATCCCTACTTTATGTAGATAGAACATTAGTTTTAGCAAACGAGCTAGCAAGAGAAGGTCATTGTCGAGGTGTTCCTAATGATTCAATAGTGACAGAGAGCAATTCTTCTTAGACGGATAAATCTAACAAACAATAAATACATATGTAGAAACGTCGATTTCTACTTAAAATGAAATAAGTTTTTTAACGTTGCTATACAAATAGACAGAGTTCGAATAAGAATTTAACCACACAAAGATTAAACAATCTAGTCTGTAATGAATTTAATAAGAGAAACAAACTTCACAAGTTACAGCTAAGTCCTGGAATAGCAAGAACAACACCATAACTTTTTATTGAAATTACTTTCATAAAGGGATTGCACATACTAAGTCTCAAGGATGATGATTATGTTGCACAAAACTTTCCAAACAAATGGTTGTGGGGTGTAACGACCTCTGTTCAATCCTAAAACCAAAATTATTTGAAAAAAAAAAACACAAAGGGTTTAGTTTATGGAAACATTTTACAATGAATTTCGACCATGGGTTTGACAGGGAAGAAAACCAAAAGGGTATGGGCTTGAGGAATTTTATTCAACAGAGAATAAACACAATAACCCTATCTATTGACTCAAACCGAATGGATAAAACTTAAAGAATTAAACATAGAAGACAAGTGAATCCTTTATCACAATGGAACCTAGAACGAAACGTATACATAGGTGAAAAAAATATGTGGATCCAACCTTCAAACCAAAAGAAAAGAAAAATAAATTTGACATAGAACCCTGAGAGAATGCATTTGCACTAGAGGAGGAATTACATAAAAGAATTCATTACACAAATAATGCATGGCACCAGAGAACCCTTTACCAAATTTATAGAGTATGTGGTTTACTTACCCATGTTTGTGGAGAATACTGCCACCATGCTATTTACTTCATTCCTCACTACGGTCAAATCCCACCAAAATCGTAGGTCACAAGGAGTAACACAGTGAGGAAGAAAAATGCAAATGAGGCCAAAGGGTTAACTACGAGGGGCGTAATGGCACCTTGTGCCTCTTTTTCATGGGATAGAGCGACTTGTATGCTCTCCACATTACTACCATGTGATTTCAACTGAAGTGGAGAGCCCACATTGATTGGTTTCCTGTAGTGTCGGGATGAAGGGTAATGGCTAGGTCTTGTCACCATTAATTGACCTGCCATAACTTAAAATCCTACAGCCTATAACGGCCTAGGTTTAGGTATGCCTTGGAATCCACCTCAATACGATTCTTGAACCACTTTGATGTTGTGTTGTATGTGCAAAATCCTAGTTTCAGTGGAAAAAGTTTTAGCATTTGTGTAGGGTTTTAAACTTGGTTTAATGGTTTCATTATATACATGGATTTATAACATGGTTGTTATACTATTGTAGTCTGGTAAGTGTTAGTGTTATGTTATAACCCTAGCACATAGATTAAAGATGTTGACAATTATGTCTACGAGATAAACAATGCAAATAAATGTATGACTAGTACAATTAACATGGTTTCATAGTGCATAGTAAATTAGGTTATGAGTTAATCTAATAATAACACATTGGTTTAATTTAGTCTATTATAAGAGTAAGATATATGTTGGTTTTATAGATCCTTTAGATTTTTTGGGATGGATAATCTAGTGGAGTAAAAATTCTTCTGCATGCAAAAGTGGAATAAGATTTATAAGAAAATATATTTATGTGTCATGAACCAGTTTTGGTTTGATAATAGACACTAGTTTCCTTGTCAATTTTTAAATTTTTTTTAGTGAAATTTGGGGTACATTACTTGTATGTGAATACCCTTAATACCATTCACTTAAAGAGTTGTAGAGGTTATTTCTATATCTTAGTGCAGTGTACTTGAAGAGTTGTATTGATCACATATAGATCTTTGTACCAAATACTTGAATGCTGTGAGTTATCTTGGTCTCACCCTTGGCATTTAATTTGATTTGGTTTATGTATACCTTAAAGAAAAATACCCTTTGGAATATGCATTTTTTTAATCATGGAAATTTGAATGCACTTCTATAATTTGTTTCATTAATCATATAGACTATAAGTTGTTTGATTAACCATATAGACTTATGAATATAACTCACTTTTATAATTGGAAATGGAAATTCCTTTAAAAAAGAAAGAGTTCAATACAAAAAAAAATGATTTTGTTTAAATAGAAAATAAAAATTCCATGTGCATCCACTCAATGAGGAAAAATAAAAGTGATCTGGGGAACATCTAAGAGTAAAAATAAGAGAAGGATGAATAATATATATTTTGCATTTTAAATAAAATAATTGTTTATGCAAGAAATGGCACATGGGTGGGTGAATAATATGAAATTAATAATTAAAATAATTAGTATTTTGCATGAGATGGGAAAATGGCACTATTTTTAAAGACTATACAAGAAATGAGGATTATGATTGAGAGCTCACCTTTTTACACCCTAATGTTATATGGATGTTATAATCCCAAATTCACTTGGTGAATGTTGATTGTTTTTTATTTCAAGGGAAAATGACCAACACTTTAGAGAAAACATCATGGGGAACAAGAAATACTCCCATTTGTTTATAGAGGTGGTTCTCCTTTGTTGATATATTGTAATGTTATTTGTATGGCTATAAATGAATGAAATGGGTGAGTGATAAAGATAAAACGAGAAAAAAATATTCCAACAATGTTGTCATTTAGAATATTTATTCATTAAGCACATCATCTTGTTCATGGAAAGACAAAATAAATATACATAATTGAAATATATTTGTACATAGTTTTCTTTCAACAAATAAAGTTTACTTCCTTTTAGAGTGTTGTGAACATGGGATTAGCTATGACTTTACAAGAAGAAAGATAAGTAAAATGAATAGGTTATGAAATAAATTTAGATTAGTATTTCATTTAAAAATGAAAAATATTATGATGACCACACTCCAAAAATATCATACTCAAATATATCAAAGTTTGAGAAATCATTAAAGTTATGCCTCAAAATAGTTCTTTGTGAGAGAAAGTAATAATAATATACCAAATAAAATAAGATTAAAAAACTTCTATGTTAAGCCGTAAATAGTGGCACATTACCCCTTAATTGGGCCATATTACATTAGAATTGTTATTTTATTTATGTCATCTTGGGTCCATTAGTTGTAATTTTACCTCCTAGTCTCCTATATATCCCAAGGAGACCTTTTCATTTGGAATCAACTTGTATTTGTATATTTATTTGATGTATAAAGAGGTTTCCCCCCTTGAAGAGCATTATTATATAAAATTCTATCGTTTTCAAAGCGTTGAGTACTTATTCCAAGGTTTTTTATTCTATTTTGATATTGTTTTTTAACATTTGGTATCAGAGATCAAGGTCTTGGGGTTTCGTTACTACACATGAGACACCTTGGAATTTTCTCTATAACTTTTTTTTATAAAATGTTTTATAAGGAACCTCTTGGAGGATATTTTATAGACATATCAAGGTACGTGTGGTTAAAATTTAAACTCCTTAGGCCTTGTAACTTCAGAGATATATCCTATGTTAGATAGGGTCCAAGAATCATCTTGAATTTATCCATCATGGAATTGTCTCTATAAAATTGTTTATGTGATGTTTCAGACCCTGAAACCCATAGAATATTCATAGAAGTTATCAATGTAGCTATGATCAAAATTTCATCTTCTAAGTCATTCTACATTTGTAGATACAACTTGTTTAAGATAGCGTAATTGACTAGTCATATTAACTAGTCTCAAGCAAGTGTTCCAAGTAAAACAATGATATCATATTCAGTGAGTATCCAAATTAAGTGAGACCCATTCCATTTGATATTGGATAATCTACAATATTTATGTTGAAAGTTTCATAATCAAATATCATATTTGTGCTCTTGGCATGCTTTACAAGTACGCTCTCCTGGAAGGGGAAAAAATCAGTAAGGTGTGGGGAAGTTACCATATATTCCACTTGGCACATCCAATTTTAATTAGAACTATGGAATTTTAGAGAAGATATATCAGGGATCAAAATAACTATATTTTCAGACCGAAAAGGGTCAAATTTTTGGATTTATAGCAGACGAAAGATCATCTAGCAGAACCACCTCGAAATCAAGGTTTAAAAGTGATACTTGGACAACATGCCACCAAAACAAGGGAAATTCTACAACAAATAATCCTTCATATATTCCTACTTGGACTCTTGATGAAGGTGAAGAAATGAACAGGGACATAAATTGTTTACAAAAGAATACAATAACAAAAGATTAACTATAAGGGATGATGGATTCAATTGAAGCTAAGTTGGAGGCAATAATGGATACTAAGATGGATGGTTCAAAAAGGAGATCTTGGAAGGATTGAAAAATTTACTAATAGATAGGACACCTGAAACTGAAAATGTATCCCGTGAAATTCATGAGGAGGACACAATAATGATGAGTACATATTGGAGAAACTCCAACTTTGGTTTGTAGACCAACCACTTTCCTATGATCAATATGAGAAAGTTTTATGGAAAGGATGAAATCACATGGATACTTCAGATGGAGTAGTTCTTTGATCTACATGATGTGCGACACACACAAAAGGTACCAATTGATTATTTATATTTAGAACCCAATCAATTTGTGTGGTATTGATGGATTTCTTCTCTCAAATCAATTGTCACTTGGACAATTTTCACGGAAGAAATGATAGCACACTATGAGGATACAAGGATAAACTCCTTCTTTAGCTAATTGATAAATCTCAAGCAAAAGGGTTCAGTTGTGGAGCATATCGATAACTTCAAAAGATTGAATATAAAGGTAATGAATATTCCATATGAGCACCTAATTGATGTATTCATAGGAACTTTAAAGGATAAAATTCAATAGGAGTTTCACCTTTGGGAACCTAAATCATTGCAAAATGCATTCAGGGTGGCAAGAAATGTTGAAAGTAAAAATATGGCTATGGCTACTAGATGGACCACTCCTAACATCTATCTAGAGAATAAAGTTCCTTATTCTAAAACACCTCAACCTACAAGGTTGACACCTAAAATATTGGAGGAAAGAAAATAAAAGGGTTTATGCTTTAATTGTGTCAGAAAGTATAGTAAGGTAAATGAGTGTGGTGAGAAGAAATTATTCTACATATTTTGTGAAGAGGAAGAAGAAAAATAACAAGAACAAGAACCATACCAAGATGAAAACATAGAAGAAATTTATTCTCAAGAGTGGAATCCCATGATATCATGTAATTCATTAGTTTGAATTAGCACTCCTCAAACCCTCAAGATCGAATGATATATCAAAGAGAAAAAGGTAATAATCCTAATTGATTTTGGTAGAAGTCATAATTTCATTCACTATAAATTAGCCAAAGCTCTCAATTGTTTTATTTATCCAGTGCCAGAGTTTCAAGTAATGATTGAAAATGGAGGAAATATCAATGTCTCAGGAAAATGCAATAAGATCAATATTACTATGGAGGAATATGTAATGAATAGTCCAATGATTTCTATACCCATGGGTGGTGTTGATTTTGTACTAGGAGTCCAATGGCTACGATCATTGGGAACAATGGATTTTAATTTTCAAGAACTTTTCATGAAATTTTCATTCGAATGACCGAAAATTGAGTTAAGGGGTATCAGAGGGAAACCCAGTAAGGTGATAATCTCTAATGTAATGAAACAATTATTGAAAAGGGGAATCATGGTGTAATTGTACAACTATGCTCACTATATGTTGAAACATCTAAGCAATCTATTCCTTTATATCTCCAAGGGATCATTGATAAGAATTCCAAAGTATTTGAATATATTCTTAGAGGTCTTCCACCCAATCGAAATCATCATCATTCTATTCACCTGATTCCTGGACGTATTCCTCATAACATCAAACCTTACAGATTCCCTTATGCCCAGAAGAGTGAAATTGAGCATATGGTTAAATAAATTCTAGAGGTTGGGATTATTATACCTAGCAAAAGTTTTTACTCTACACCAGTGGTACTAGTACTCAAGAAAGAGGGATCATGGTGTATGTGTCCATATTATAGAGAGCTCAACAAGATTAGTATTAAAGATAAGTTTTCCATTCCCATCATTGATGAATTGTTAGATGAACTACATGGAGCAATCTACTTCACAAATTTTGGATCTCCCTTTAGGGTATCATCAAATTAGAATCGAGGAAGAAAATATCCCAAAAACAAAATTATGAAATCATGAAGGCCATTATGATTTTTTGGTCATGCCTTTTGGCCTTACGAATGCACCTTCTAGTTGGATTTTCTCCAATCTTCATAACCCTTGAAATATTTATATGGAAACTTCATCTCCATATTATTTGTATGTGAGATAGAGAGTTTCGTAAAACTCCATGTATCTTGTGCATACATTATCTTTTGATTATTACATCATTACCCACTCATAGTGCCAGCTAACTATGGATTCACATCTATCCATCCACATGTCACTCAAATGTAGGTCCATGTCACTGCCATGTGTCCACATATAATAGGTCTTGAATTCCATGTGTCATTTGTAGTTGTGCCAAAACATAAAGGGAAATAAACTTAGGATAAGAATTTTTATTGTGAAATAATATTATATTAATTGAAGTGTTTGCATGAATGCAGAGGTAAGTAAGGAGGTAAATCTTTGTAAAAAAGATAAGAGGTAAATATTGGTAAAAAACATTAAGTATTGATAGGTTGTGGGGTTTCCCCGGGCTGTAGAATAATTAGTGATGGAGTGTATTGTTAAGGAACTCTGTTATATGAATTCATCGGTTCAAAAAGCTAAACTAACCATGTTTTCCAAATGAGGGGTCACGTTGGCATGCCAGGTGTTATAGTGGTAGAAATCAGATAACACGACCATGTGTCATGAGAGTATGTGCCTGACTAGTTGTTGATTTATCCAATCAAAACAAAAGGAGCTCATGCAGTTACATGAATGAAAAGGTACGTAAGGACGTAAATATTGGTAAAACATTTTAAGTATTAAGAGGTTTTGTATTTTCATGAATGTAGAAGTGTTAGTATTTCACGGAAACCTACACAGGATACCTAGCTAAAGCATACACAAACAAAACTTATCAAGAAAAGGAAGAGAGATAGAATATGAAGAATGAGAATCAATGTGTATTATGATATGTTCAATGAGTGAGTGATATTCACTCATATATGAAATTCCATCCTATATTAGGAATGGATGCATACTAGTGATGGTCTAAAATTAGAAAGTCTAAAATAGAACTAGTCAGTTAACTCTCACTGAACTAGTGTGATGAAAATATAAATTTCTCCAACACCCCCCATGAACATCACTATGGAGTAAAAAATGAGTCTCGACTACCAGGCCATATTAGGTACTCATGTAAAATGCAACTAATTAACACTGAATACAAATGAGGAAAGAGGGAAAACCATGTGGGAACAAAACCCTCCCTCAAAATACAATGCATCAAAAGAAGAAAAGGAAACTTCTAGGCAACTGTGTTCTTCACTGCAATATGATCCCACAAAGTCTAAAAATTCTACTCAGTGAAGGTCTTGGTGAATATGTCGACAGTCTGTTCATACGAAGGAAATAACTTCAAATAAATGATCTTGTCATGTACTAAATATCTGATGAAATGCATGTGGACCTCAATGTGTTTGGTTCAAGTTCGTTGTACTAGATCTATGAAAAATATTAGTGTACTCTGATTTTCAAACCATATGATAGTCAGAAAATGAAGCTAGATACCAATATTGGTAAGGAAGTGTTGAATCCAAAGTGTCTAAATGAAACAGTTGACTACTCCTCTGTACTTGGCCTCTACGGAAGATAAACCAATGGTTGATTGTTTCTTACTTGACCATAAAATTGGGCCTGACCCCAAACTAAGAGTGTACCCGGATGTGGAATTGTGATCTATGCTATCACCAACCCAATTTGAATCTGTGATGCCTATGAGATCTAATGCACAACTAGATACATAGTGAATCCCATAACTCATAGTGCCCTAAACAAATCTGAGGATGTGTTTGGAATCTTTCTAGTGTAGATAATGGGGTTCATGCATGTATCTGGAAAATACTCCTACCACATATGATATGTTTGGATGGGTGTGGGTGAGATACAAAAGATTCCCCACCAACTATCGATACAATGTGATCTACACTAATGGTTTATCCCCACCATCCTCAAGTGTGATCCCAAATAAGAAGGGTGTAAGTGCATACTTACAGTCTGTCCCGTCGAATCTATCCAGAAGATCCCTGACATTCAATCTGTGAGAGAATTATATATTTAGAAAAGGATAATGGGAGTTTATAATTGGACCAAGATTGTAATTAAAGAATCATTAAAAGAGGATGTTATGTAAAAAAGTATGCACCTCTAAAATTTGTATAGGTATTTTCATTTCTTTGGAAAATTAGGAATTTCTATTTGGTGTTTGAATCTTTTAAAAATGTTAAGAGAATTATAAATTGTTTTGAGAATTGAAATAATTTTTTAGAATCCTTAACATATGTTTTAGGTTCAATGTAATCTCTATTGGAAACCTCATTTTTATTGAGTAGCCTTTATCGTCCTCGATTGTTACGACTACATGTGACGCAACGCAAAAGAAAGATTTTATTTTTTTGTTTTAATCATGAAGGAAGCAACAACAACAATTAATCAGCACAACTTAATGATGAAAAAAATGCACGCAAATCAAGCAACAAACAACAACGACCCAACATACTGGCACATCATGCAACTGGATGAAACATGCAATAATAAAATAGAAAAATAAAATGACTAAGATATGGTACAACATCAAGATCAACCTGATGCAACTAACATAAAATGACACATGTAACTTGAACCTTCACGAAGAGAGAGGAACAATCACAAAGAAGAGTTACAACACAAGTACCCACATCAATTACAAGGAACATTATGCCCACATCAGGAAACACATGACTCTGTCTATGTGATCATTCGCTTCTATCAATCGGGGCGCGCAATGATCCCCTCATTAGGAATCATGTCATCACAAGGAAGTAGGCGTGAAAGTAACCAAGGCACAACATAACATATCTAGACCAATAACCCAAGAAAAATCCAACGTGCTAGGAGACCAAATTAACTATCAAAAACATGAAGACTATACCCAAGCACCCAATCGACAAGTCAACAAGACAGAAGGGAAATCTGACTACTATAATAATCATGCATCTCCTTAAATTCCAAAGAAATCCTACATCAACATGGTCAATGGAGCGAAGGATTCTAATATTTAACCAGTCACACCTCACATTAATTTCATGAATCCACATAAGTCATACATTCTTTAAACTGGTATTTCTTTACCATTTATGGAATAACTACTTTTTTTTTTTTTTTTTACATTAAAAAGTGAATTATTATATGCACTTAACATAATCAATACTAATAATAGTGTAATGAGGAATGTAATGATTAATTACACCATGTTCGCATAGTAAGAAGTATATTCTCTTATATGTACTAGTTATTCCATGGTGACACTAGACTACATCAATATGTACACATTAAAAATAATTATATTCAAAACAAAGAGTTCATTATAACTGTTTTCCAATTCCAAATATCAGATAAGTATTTTCCTAAGGATGAATTCATTATAAGAAGACAAATCATGTACATCTATTTAGATTGTTGATTTAAAATAAAAGGCGATTCTTATAAGAAATATTTTGTTAGCCAAAGAATGGGTTTCGAATTATTTTCCCTCCGATTTTTTTTATACAAGGAGGGGGCCAATTGTCTCTGAGAGTTTTTTTGCATCCATGATTTATACCAATTAATAAAAGAATTTTTAGTTTCAATCAATAATATATTTTCTCAATTTAGTCAAAAACATTCACTTAATAAATCTATCTATGAAACATGTATTTTAAAACTGAATTCGCTACCTTTTAAAACTGAAAAAAAAAATACCATTCTCTTTAAAATTGAAATAAATATATTGTTATATTTTAAAACTGAAACAAATATATCGTTGTCTTTTAAACAATATAATTCGTTGTCTTTTAAAAATGGGTGAATGGTTGTGTAAACACTGGTAAAAATCATTGTCTAAGAACTGGGTGAATGGCTATGTAAACACTGGGCAAAATTGTTGTCTAAGAACTGGGTGAATGGTTGGGTAAAAGTTGCGTGAAATCGTTGTCTACGAAATGGGTGAATGGTTGTGTAAACACTGGGTGAAATTGTTTTCTAAGAACTGGGAAAGATGCCAAGAAAAACGTGGTGTGAATGTTGGGTAATATGCTAAGAAAAATCAAACTTGCTTTCACTGTGCACTCTGAGACAGTTTAGGGTTTTCCTGATTTCGTCTCAGCTGCCTCCCGTGGTCGATCAGGGAGGAGGGGAGCCGCTGACCCCTCCTTTATCTATCTCTTCTTTTCAAAATTTCCTTCCAGCCTGTGGTAAGAAGCTCCACCCTACGGAACCCCCAAGCTTTGTCAAGAAGCTCGAATCCATTCCTGAGGTTGATCTTACCCCTGACCAAGGTTGATCTTCCCCCTGACCACCCAACGAAGCTTGCAATTTCCCTATCAGAATGAGGACTAGTAGGTCAATTCATGGGGCTCTAGCCTTCAGCCTGAACCACATACAACTAGATCCAAAGGAACTGGAGACTGTTGATAAAAAATAGTGTAACATGCTACACGGTGGGAGGAGGATTCTTTATTTTTGAATTCATTTCTCAGGAATATAGAGATCTCATCTTCAGGAATGGGTCATACTTTATGGGCACTCAAGGGCTTTATCTGGATCGTTGGACAACAAGCTTCAACCTAGCTTTAGAAGTCCCCAAAGACATCCCAGTTTGGGTCAGGCTACCTAATCTGCTAATCCACTGCTGGAATCCATCTTTTCTTTAGGAGATCGGGAATGGGTTGGGACAATACATCGACCGAGCGGACCCAAAACACCAATACTCCTGCGCAAGAATCTTTGTGGAAGTCAATCTAGAGGTGGGACTACCAGAAGCGATAAAACTAAAGGTCAGGGACTGGAAACATTACCAGAAGCTGGACTACAAACAAATCCCATTCAAGTGCAGGGGATGCCATGAATATCGTCATTTCCTAAGGAAATTCCCTAAAAATCCAGTCGTGGAAAAAGTAGGGGAAGAAGGCTAGAAATAGCCACAAAAAGGAAGTTCCAACTTCAAATCTAAAGGCCATAGGAATGAAAAGACAGTCCCCATTCAATCCAAGGACCCAGGAAATAAATATGACATAGGAAAAAAGAACACCTTCACAATTCTGTCTCAAGAAAATGTGGAGGAAAAAGCAGAAGAAAACTCACGAGAAAAGACCCAAGTGGAAGAAACAAGTGGAAATCTGATCCTTCAAGTCATAGAAAACCAAGGGATGACAGAAGAAGAAGAGAAACGCAACTCCCCCTCAATAAAGGAAGCAAGTCCAGAAATAAAGGAAGGGGAGGTCTCATTAGATTGTGACTATGAAGGCGTAAGCGATGCTCGGGTCACGCCAAAGAAAACAGGAAGAGGAAGGAAATCAAAGAAAGAAGAAAGAGACAAAGAACCCTACAAAGACATCCTAAAAGGATCGCAAGCAACAATCAGACAACCGATCAATGTCAGACAGACAAGGAAGCACTCTAAGGCCTCCCAAGGAGGCTAGTCATCCCCCCAAGGTAATTGATGAATCTAATTTCCTGGAAATGTCGGGGATTTGGTAGAAAAAGGAAAGAAGAAGAACTTAAGGACATCATAAAAGCCTCAAAAACAGATATCCTACTCCTCCAAAAGACCAATATGGACAACCAAGACTTACTCAAAGTAGCAACTGATGTTTGGAGAAGCAGTCAAGGAATAAAAGAAAATGCAAGGGGTGCCTTCGGAGGGTTAGGAACCCTGTGGAATACCATCAAGTTCGATTTGATCAACGTTGACATGAGCATGCATTGAATCCACACCAAACTCCTCCAAAAAGCAACGGGCCGATTGGTAAGCCTATTCAATATTTATTTTCTGCAACTGTTAATGGAAAAAAAGCAATGTTGGGATACCCTAAAAGACTATTTACTACAAAATGATCTAGACAATATCATTATGGGGGGGGATTTAAATGTGACCCTATCTCAAGGTGGAAAAAAGGCGGTTCCATTATGTGAGACCCAACAAGAGAGTGGGTGGAAAATCTAATGTCAGATTGGGACCTAGAAGATATCAAGCCTACCAAAGGCAAGTACATGTGGTCAAATAAAAGGGTAGTACCAAGGCATATAGTATCTAGATTGGATAGATTCCTCGTCCAAAGCTACTTTTTGACGTTGGGACTCACTACCACCTTTGTGATCCTCCCACACAATGTCTCAGACCATAATCCAATCCTCTTACAAATTTTGTGTGAAAAAATCCAGGGACCCATACCTTTCATATTTAGCCCAACCTAGCCCCAAGATAAAGATTTCCTAAAGCTAGTTGCCACAATCTGGAATGGCACAGTAAAAGGCTCATCCTTCTTTGTGTGGGAAGAAAAACTAAGGAGATTAAAGATAGCTCTAAAAACATGGGCAAAGGGTCAAGCAAACCTAGTCAACTCTCGTCAAGAAGCCCAAAAGCAACTAGGGAAACACCAACTGGAAATGGAAAATAAGGAGATCACCCAAGAATGTCTGCAACAAGAAGATAATATACAAAGACAATGGCATAAGGCATGCAGGGAGGAAGAAAGCTACTGGAGGCAGAAATCCAAAAGCCTCTGGCTAGAAGCAGGAGACAAAAATAGAAGCTACTTCCATAAGCAAGTTGAGGCTAGGAAGCAATTTAAAATAGTGACAGAAATTTAGGTTCAAAATTAGATAATCACCGATCTGAAAGGAATTAAAGCAGGGACATTTGAAACCTTCAAAGAAATCTAATTAGAAATGCAAAGGTCATATATAGACCCCAAAGAGTACCCTCTCTCCCTCATTCCAAATCTCATCAAGGAGGACATCAACAAAAGACTAATTAAGAAAGTCACACAACATGAAATAAAGGAGGCACTAGATCAAATAAACCCTGACAAAGCCCCAGGTCTGGATGGATTCAGAACAAGATTCTATCAGCAGAGCAGGAATATAATAAAATCAGACCTAACAAAGATGATCCAAAAATATCAAACAAGTAGCAAGCTAGGAGGTGGAACGAACTTGGCTTTCCTGGCACTAATCCTAAAAGAAAAAGGAGTAGCCAACTTCAACAGATTTCAACCAATTTCCCTCTGCAATATGAGCTACAAAATCCTTACAAAATTTATAGCCAAAAAAATTAAAACAATTCTCCCTCAAATCATTCCAGAAAACCAAGGAGGGTTCATCAAAGGCAGGCACATAGTAGATAATATTATCCTAGTGCAAGAGGCCCTACACTCAAGTATCCGGAGAAAAGACAAAGATATGATAATAAAACTTGACCTCGCTAATGCATTTGATAGAGTTAGGCACAATTTTTTATTTAAAGTTATGAGAAATTTTGGGTTCGCCCCAACTTTTGTAAACTAGATCAAAGCTTGTATCGGATCACCCAAGATAGCCCCACTTATGAATGGAAGGGTAACAAAGTTCTTTCAAGTGTCAAGACGACTCAGGCAAGGATGCCACCTCTCCCCTCTTCTCTATGCAATTCAGGCCTCAGTTCTGAGCTTCCAGCTGGAGCACTCACAGAATCAAAATAGCCTCCATGGGTTAAGAATAGCTCCAAGGGTGAAGGACATAAATCATGCCCAAGTTATGGATTATACTTTGCTTTTGGGAGGAGAAATCTTGCAAAGAACAAGGAAATTCAAGGTTGAATTGGAAGCGTACACTGAAATCTCAGGAAGTCTCATAAGTCATTCCAAAAGTAATATCTATGGCTGGAATATAATGCCAAATGAAATGTTGGGAATTGCTAGGATACTGGGAATGGAAGGTTGTACCAGTTTGGATTCCTTCAAATATCTTGGAGTCCCAATCTTCAAAACTACCCCAAGATCCTCACATTGGAATTTGTTGATTGACAAGATAAAGAACAAAATAGCCTCCTAGGGTGAGAATTGGTTAAAACTGCTAGGTAAAGTTGTCCTAATCAAGGCATATTTGGCCAACATTATGATCTACCAAAGTTCTTTACTCTTGGCCCATGTCTCCATAATTCAAAACATTGAAGCAATGTTTAGGCGCTTCCTCTGGGAAGGGGAAAATAGTCAAGGAGAAAGCTACACCTTATAAGCTGGGATAAAATCTCTAAACCCATCCTGGAAGGTGGTCTCAACTTCAAAAAT
>JZKD02S0307255.1:189824-207606 GCA_000966675.3 Picea glauca
TTCCAATCCGGTCATTTACGGTTTCTAAATTTAAACCCTCGTGACCTCTTATCTTTGAATTTGGCCTGAAAAGAGCAGTGGACATATTCAATGGCAAGTGAGGGAAAGCCCTTAAAGAAAGCTCCGAAAGTAATACAACTTTCGGAGGAAAAGCACAGCTACAAAGTCGACGCCAGCCAGAAAACGACGACTGGAAGTATTCCAGTAATTCAAGGGCTGAAGGTTTCTCCGCGGAACGACATACTGGGAAGCGGTGGTTGTATGGCTTTTCCGATCTGCAGCGAAGCTTCGCCGATTGAGAACAACACATCTGAACATACGAACATCAAGACGATGAGGGGGAATTCTGTTGAGCGATGGGGATATTTTATGAGAAAAACTTTTATGAGAAACCCATATCCTTGCACCAGTGCACGTGCTAATCCCCATGTTTTTTGTGCATCTCATGCTCTCAAAGTGTTTGTCCAGGCGGAGGATTCTAAAGCTGTCAGACTTGCAGGAGGAGATAATGTTGTTGCATGTGTGCTTCACAAGGTTGTCTTTTCTTTCTTGAATATTTTCCTAATCCAACTGAGCTCTTGCTCTAGATTCTTCAATCTGAAGCTCGTGGCTTCAAACTCTGTTTTCATGGCTGCTGCTTGACAGAATGATGCGTCTCTCTTTAGGAGAAGTCCCAGACGTAACCCGTCTTCCTAATATTCTGCTCTCTGCTTCAGGCGACTTGAAGGGTTGCTGAATCTGCAAGCAATCAAATCGTACTAGTGTTGTTGCTAGATCGAAGGACTTGACCAGCATGCAGTTGTTGGACGAACATGGCTTGGACTATCAATAGTAATGGAATTAATTCGTTTTGAAGAACATGAATGCAAGTTGTCTTTAGCTGCTCCAACGAATCAAGTTGTCTACGATACCCAAGCATGCAACATGTAAAACCTACAAGATACCTCGAGTATCAGAAGTCAACCATGATGACGCAGTCATGAAATATAAGAATTGTTCTTTCCTTCCACGTTGAATTGTGCACGCGTTCACAACCACCGACTCAAATGCCATTGTTACTAATTGAAATCTAAAATTAAATTAAGATAACTTTAAAAGAAAATAAATATTCAGCAAAATAATAGATCTCATCTCTTTACCTTTAGGATTAAATAAATAGAAATTGTAACAGCAATCATTGCATAGGATTCACACACAAACATTGCATAGGATTCACACACAAAGAACAATTTGTATTATATTTGAATCTCGATTACAACACATATATATAGTTGGATTCAGATCCAACCAATTCCATATTTGGAGGGAGTGGTTGAGAGAATATCTCAACAACTCCAACAAACCAAAACCAATTCCAAATTAATCATTAATTCCAACACCCTCCTTTAATGATTACATTACAAATAAACCACATAATTCTCAAATTACAACATAGATTTTTGTCTGATCTGTCTTCATCAACACTCTCACCCACTCTGAAATCTGTCACTTTATGCTCTTTCTTCTCCACAACTTCGAGCTTCCCTCTCCACTCATTTAAGATAAAAAACACTTTTGACCATCTTTAATGAATTTGTAGTATCAAAGATTCTTGACACCCCCGAAGAAGAGTCTAGATACTAAACCACCCTATTGAAATACTTCCATCTGTGAAATAACCCTGAAGAATAAATTTCAACAGTTTTGTAGAAAAGTACTCTAGTTACACAATGTATTCAGTAGTCATTCCTCCGAAATGACCTTCTACACACATACAAAATTTTTTTTTCAAACAAATAATACAATAATAACACCACACAAAATTTCAAGAACATTAGAAACATTTTCAGGACTGAAGATGCCATAAAGCCTCGTAAAGATTCTTCTATAATCTGGCAAGAATCTTCAAGCGCGAGTCCATGCATAACTGGCAGCAATCTTCAAGCACGAGTCCATGCAACAAGTCCTTCACCACATAGTCTCCAGCCTCCAACAATCATACGACTTGCACATCTCCCACAACGATCCCACACGCGCAAAGATATTTTGTAACACTCGGCCTCCTTAGTACAGAGTTACATCGTGTAGCTCCACATTTCCCTTTGCTCACGCAATGCAACTGGTCCAGCAACAAAATAATGGATTTGGACTACACCTCTGCCATAACGCTAATGTTGATCCTAGATAGTGATTTCCTCCTTTTTAACGTAGTAATGTTTCTTCAAACAATGGGAGACAATATTCTTCCTAGATGCGACTGTTCTGTAATAGATGATGCGCTTACAAACAAGACATGTAGCGCTTCTCTTCCATGCAACCAAATTAATACTCACAAATACACGAAAACAATTAATCTAAAACACTAAAATCGACTATTACAATTCACGCTCTTACATCTTCGTATTCCCATGAGGGATTAAGCCCAACCATGCTCTGATACCAAAATAGAAATTGTAACAGCAACCATTGCATAGGATTCACACACAAAGAACAATTTGTATTATATTTGAATCTCGATTACAACACATATATATAGTTGGATTAAGATCCAACCGATTCCATACTTGGAGGGAGTGGTTGAGAGAATATTTCAACAACTCCAACAAATCAAAACCAACTCCAAATTAATCATTAATTCTAACATAAATTCCACCTTATAATGAAATTAACACGGAGGAATATATACAAGATATCAGTTAAATATTAAACAAAGTGCTCTGTGATTGCTATAATCTATTATCGTGTTTCCAGGATCGTAGGTTCAAAGATGTTGGGTGAAAATTCTATGTAGATCCACAAATCTAGCCGGGCATCTGCCCTCTCGAAATAGTCTAGCTCAGAGGGAACGAAGAAGACCATAGACAATCGCTCGGAATATAAAAAACAAAAATTTCATTGAATAGCCCTGGCGACGGATAACGACCAACTAAGGCCTCCCAATAACCCAATGAGATCAATTTATCCCTGTTATCGTTTGGACCCTATTCTACTAGCCCTCTGCCATAACTACCTCATTTGGAGTGTCCTTAATTTATTGTAACTTGGTTGATGGACTTACTACAACTTGAAGCCAGTGGAACAACACACCCTTTCTGCCTTATTGGCAGGGACTTGTAGCTCTGAAACTCGACCTTGTTTCATACTAAGTCAATTTGTAAAACTAATCTGAATTCTTCTACAATGTTTAAACCTTATGATTCCCAAGAGATATTAATTTATAATTGGGCAATATGATAAACAATAATAAGTTCATCATTACGGGATCCATGTAGGCCCCGAACTTTAATAGAGGGTTTATTGCTTTTCAAACAATCTGATGATTTAACTATTACCAAGAGAGGAAGGAAAGCACCAAGTAAATAACAAAAGTTTACTAAGAGGTTGATATAATTATGAGTAGGATGTAAGTTATTATAAGCTAGTAATTTACTTCATATATTCAACTTAACGAAGATCACTTACACCTTCGGAACAAGAGTTAATTAATAATTCATTAATGTGACATGAGAGGGACCTGACAAGACATGGATTTCCCTGTTGAATGTCAACAATTTTGATAGTATTAAAGCATTACAAGGTGATATATAATTATTGATCCATAGTACCATATCTCATTAATAGAGTAACTGGTGAAGACCGAAATGAGTAATCATTAGTTACATTCTCCCATTCTTTTTGTGAGAATTTTGAATTCTCAACCTATTTGATTGATGCACATGGACTTACCATGGATAGACTGCATATACAGACAGTTGGAGTACTTTTGATTATTTTAAAAAGAGTTAATAAATAAGGGAGAGTACAACTAAGTGTTCAACATTCATAACTTGAACATATCTAAGCAATTAGTTCAGGTATTCTATTAATAATGACGCCAACCAAAACTGTCACTGTTACGACAGGTTGATACAATCTAAATTGTTAGTCAAAATATCGGCCACATCTTGAGAGTCCAGGGACATGAGTTTAGTTTGACCTAGGGTTTTCATGTGTATTAAATTTCTGCATTGAAATTTAGATTATCTAGTACCTATAAAGTTTTTATTACTTAACTTGCACACTAGCGTAACTTCTTTTCAAAATATCGTTACACAGTGAGAAACCCATGGAGGCGTTCTCCACCCTTGGTTTGGAAACATGGTTCTATTGTAAGACAGGTCTAAGACAACAAACCAAACTCGCTTCAAAGGAAAAGCGAATTTAAAACAACCAGCATGCGCCAAAGTGTGTAACCCTAAGGACGTGGAATAGATTCGTCATTCAAGAGATTGGATTTCGATATCTCTAGTAGCAATTATTACACATAAGTAATATAAATACCAGCAATTATTAAAGAATTCCTCTCAAACAAAATGGAATACAGAATTATCTAAGGATGTTGGATTAAAAGAAAACCGTACCAATCAGTTGGAAATTGAGCGTTTTTCAAATCTAAACTTGAACGAAAACCTTGCGAATACTGGAATTCTCCACTTAATCACAACATACAATGACCTAAGTAAATCGTACATTACGTAGTAATGTCTCTGTTATCCATCAAGGTACTACTAGGTGGATCTTTAAGGGTTATTCAACTATCATTTTAAATGATAAAGGAGTGAAATTCAGGCTTCTTACAGTCTGGGATGTAATCCGTACCCTGTGCAAGCAGATATAAATACAATTTTTTTTTAAAGACAACTAAGTGTTTGTTTTGGATACTCCTCCTGGGTGACTCGAGTTCTTAATTTATTACTACCAACAAAACCATTCTACCATTGACCCTTCTGGATACCAGAAAGTCCAAAGGTGCACAGCGCGAGGTGGCTTCTATGAGTGGTCTCAAGACTCAAGTTCCTGGGATTGCATATGCATTTTTCAAAGGCATTTACCTGATTTAACCTTAACCTTCAAACCCTTCATACCAGCTCATTGAAGATAACTATCACACCTATTATACTAGGATCTTATTAGTTATTATGATTGTATGAGTTCAACAAGATAAAATACATTCATTTATAGTAAAACAAAATTAGTAGCTTTCACATTCTTCCATTTAAAGCCATTCTACAAATTATATTATTTCATTCGTGTTGTGCAATAATCAGTTCGTTAACCTATTAAATATTCACCATAACATCTTATCAAAGCATACGCAAGCATTGACACAACATACAATCATATAGAACACATACATACCATGGTTCACCCAAGTGGCTACGTCCACAAAGCTTTTCGACTTCAACTCTTTATTCATTCGTCATGCAAAATGGTAGTGTTGCGCACCAAAATTACAACAACACCCCTTTTTAGTCGTACTGCATTCTACGTATACAAAAATTGGGACAAAGCCCTTACAAAAACCATAACCCAAAAAGGATTAGGTTTTCCCACTTCCTCCTTGACTTCCACTTAGCTTGTCCTCGATCCAACCATTGCTCCAATTCGATGCTTGTCCATTTTCAGGTGCTTCTTTTCCAATCTTTCTGGTGCTATTTTTCCTCTTTTCCGGCGCTGCTCTTAATCCTTCCAAACCTTCTTCACTTTTACCCAAAATTGGCCTAGACAAACAAGCCCACAATACTGACATTGTGACTCGGATGCCAGCATCCTTCACTACCTATGCTAGTTCTTTGTAACTTTTTGTTATATGCTAGTATTGCTCCTACGCCTAGTTGTTATTCTCTTCCATAAATTCTACCACCTGCGTTGTTACTTGTAGTCAATTTGATGCGCACTTTTGTTGCGTCAATTTCTTCCACCAACTGTTCTTCCTATTCTTGTAAAGGTTCCAATTGCGCCTGTCGTGCAATCTTCCTTGTTTTCAACGCTTTTTCTTCTGCTTGCAGGTTTTTCATTTCCACTGTTGTAAGTGACATTGTCCTTTGTAGAAAAAAAATCTGTATTCATAATATAGACATTTCCAATTTTCTATTCTATGCCTAAACTGAAGATCGTATGTAAAAGTTACAACCTAATGAAGTTGATGTACTAACTTATCCAAACAGGGGCCTACATGTCTTTTGGCCCTTCATCTCCTACGGTTAGGTTTTTGGATGTTTAGGTTTTTTAGCATTCCTGTTTATTGTAAAAAGGTCTTAAGAGCCTCATTGTAATGATCTTATGGAGAATAAGCACAATCTCTTAGATAAGTCACCACCATTCGGACAAGTTTCTTTATTGAATAGAAAATTAATTTTACTGTATCTCTATTATTCTATGTTAAGCATCTTTTAATACTAATCAAAGATTAGAATGAAAGCCCCAACTAACATAACATTATGGTGTGCCTTGATCTTGACCCTCAAAAATTTCATCACACTGAGAGAATAGAGAAACCTTAGTGCAATCCTCTAGTCAACTAGTCACCACCCCCTCCTCGTTTCATCAAACTCAAATTTGACAGAGCCTCAAAAAGGAATCTAAAGATCTCTAGCTATGATGGAATCTTGAGAGATGACAAAGGAAAAATAATTAAAACATTTGTGAGGAAGATGGGCATTGATAGCAACAATGCAATGGAGCTCTCTTGCCCTAACGAGGGCCTTGGGATTTTCAATATGGAAATATTTACAAAACTAATAGTAGAAGGAGATTCACAATTAATCATGTAGATTCTCATTTTCATATAGATGGGATCACCTATAAGTAAAATTAGTTATTCTTGGCATATTGAGGCAACCTTGGAGCGACTCAAAATCCTCCTCTTAAATATTCGACTCTCATTCCCTCCCATATTTTCCACTCAACAAATAATGTGGTAGATAGCTTGGAAAAAAAAGGAAATATTAAGAAGCCTATATGGCTTCCACAAATCCTGGGGTGAGACCCTCTAACTAAAAAATACTCTTACCTTGCATAAGAAGACTGTCAAACTATAGATGGGGTGTAAGGGATGAGACATGTATGAGATATTATGCCTAACAAAGACATGTCTAGCGGACAATGAATATAGGGGATGGACAACCACATAGTAATTAGGCTCGAGTGTGAGCAGGAGTACACCTAGTTTAACCGACAATCAATATAGGGGATGTACAACCACATAGTAATTAGGCTCGAGTGTGAGGAGGAGTACACCTAGTTTAAATAGTTTAATTATGATATTAATGAAGTTTAATGGAGGTACCATAAACTTGATGGAAGGCATGGCGATGATATCAACCATTCACAGTCCAAATGATAATATATTATGGTGGATTTAGCATTGTTTACTACTCCAAGAGTGGAGCAATAGCATATGTTGTTACACCATTATCATAAGGAATGGTTATGATCAATACTTGGGCCAGAGCAATATAAGTGACGATACTCTTCGATCTCTTAAAGATTTTGAAGTGTTATCATTTTTCCATACTACCACTACCACTATCAATGAGATAAGAAACAAACCTAAATTAATGGTTCCCACTAAAGGATATCATCATTGTTATCACTGAGAGTGGGATGTTCACTAAGTTATCCTATGACATAGCACGTGAGTTCATGGGATATTAAGGAATAC
Source organism: Picea glauca (assembly GCA_000966675.3). Taxonomy (NCBI): domain Eukaryota; kingdom Viridiplantae; phylum Streptophyta; class Pinopsida; order Pinales; family Pinaceae; genus Picea; species Picea glauca. The sequence goes on from JZKD02S0307255.1 coordinate 197,287, forward strand.
CCCTAATTTCACTATATATTGATAAATACCTCCAAAAATCCTTTCATTGCACCTTCCTCCCAATGCAACCGTCCAATAAAAGAAACCCCTATTTTTACTAGATATCTCTTTTTATATCCCCCATAGATATAAACCCTATGATATCAACATATGTCTCCTCCGAAAAAAACTTACAATATATTGACTCTATTTCTCACAATTTAAAAACCCCATTTATGAATGAATGTGATAAGATATTGGTCAAGAAGGTGAATCCCCCATGTCGTTGAGGGAGTGGATCTCCAACCAACCCATCTAGTGTAAGGCAGATGAAGTTAGAGCCCTCCAAAACGAGAGTTCATAGTTAGCAGTAGTGAATTTCATAATGGTCACCTCACCTCAGATTGGCTACCACCTGGAGAAAATTGAGGATGAAATTATCCTAAAAAGTAGCATAACATAACACTAGGAAGTGGAGGCAAACAATAACAGTTGGGTTCCTAACACGGGTAGTTCAAGGGCTTGTGACACCAAGTATTGGTGAATCGTCGACTTACATCGTCACATCAAAATGCTACTAGGGAAGATGTTTCAAGATCTAGATAATGCATAAGATAAAATTCTCTTACAATTTGACTAGGTTCATCTTAACTAGGATTCCACCTCCAAGAAATTCACCTACCAACCCACCTTTGAAATTCCATCAACAAGAGGCTCTTGAGTCGCCTTAGGAACTCGATGAAGTTTCTCTGAATTGACCTCCCTCTTAATCCAAAATCTCTCTAAGTCTAGATTGTTGACTCATACTAGTACTGTTGGTTTGGTTTCCCAAGTAGCACGCCGACAACAACTGTTTAGCGTACAAATATTCCTCATTTTTCTTAATATAAATAGATCAATATTCTTAAAAAAAAAGACCAAATTTAGTCTAGATGTACATTAACTATCATCATCATCTTTATTATTTAGTTTAATTTATTATTATTGTTTGTTTTTTCTTGAATCACAAAATGATCAATAATTATCATAACTAAAAAAATATAATAAAAATAACAAGATAAAAACTTATACATAGTAAAAGAAATAACATATATTCATTTTAACCAAAAAATAAAATAAAATAAAATAAAATATAATAAAAGTTATGGAATGGGTTTAGGACAAACTTTCTTCAGAGTTTTTTTTCCATCACGCCTAACTTCCTTTTGGATCTATTTAATTATTTCTAAATTTCTTTTGACTTGTTTTAAAATGGGCCAAAATTCCATAAACAAAAATTCATAGTGAAAATTTTCATAAATCCATTTCAAAATATAATTTAAGAAAACATACCCACTAAGAAAACAATTTTAATGAAATTAAATTAAATTTATTTATTAATAAATAAACAAACGTTCTTAACATAAATATCACTATTTTTGTTAAATTTATTCATTCAAGTTCATTAAATAATTATATTTAATATTTTTGAAAATCTTTAGTTGACATATAATTCATTATTAAATTGTTATTATGCATCTACTTTACGGATTTGCATATTTATCGGAGATAAATTTTATTAACCTCTAATCCACTTCTTAATTAATGTGATATCTTTAGCCTATTTTTATATTGATGTAGGATGAATTGTATTTGCTTCTAGCTTACTATTACAATAGTTTTTTAAGTTTTCATAATTTTTGAAATAGTAATTGTTTATTATTATTGTTTTTTAAAAATTTTAGTTATTATTAAGCGTTTTATACACTAATTTGATGTTTATGGTAACCATGATTTTAAAAATAAATTATTGTAATTTTAAAAACTAAAATAACTTTAAAACTAACTGTAAAAAGTTACACTCATAGTCATTATTATTATGGTTTTTGTTCTCATAATATAATGATTATTAATGTCCATCCACATCAAAATTGGTTTATTGAATAAAAAATAATACATGTAAAGTTATTATAAAATCATATTAATTAATTAATTAAAAATTAATATTAAATTTATTTTAATTCCTAATATTTTTAATAAATTAAAATTTTAAATAAGTTTATACTCACAAATATTTATAATTAGGATAATTGAATATTTTTTTAACTTTATAATTAATTATTAACTATTAATAAATAATATAGTTTTAAATTTTATTAATGGTTAATTTGATATTAAGATAGTTATGGGTATGGTTTTTTTTTTAAAACAACTTTGATGTATGTAAATTGATGCAAACCCCCCTTTTCTCTTAAGGGTTGCGCGACCTCCTAGTCTAGGATCAATGAAGAAACTGAGTCTGATTGACTCTTTGGGACTCTCCTAGACCCCCAAACTCACTTACACAGGTCTTTTCCCCAAAATGCACAAGTCGTATGAGATCCGTGACATCTCTCCTCGGCGTTGTTCAAACCTCAACGCCAAACGGGCACTAGCTCTTCTCAACTAAACCCTTTCTCTCACATGATCACGATCCTGGGCAAAGGCGAATGACAATTTCATGAGTTAGGTATTTGTACGCAAGTCACCGTGACTCTCCCAGTCTCTGAAAGTATGACAAGTGCCTAATGCTCGCTAGCTCCTCCCTTATCGTCTTCCATATGACCTTCTCTATGACCCGGGGACAAACCTCAAAACAGGTATCGAGACTTCGCGTATCGAGGATACTCGATGTGAGGAACCTCCATCCTCTTGAAGGTCGAAGTTACAATGGCATTGGATCGACGTTCCAGATATCCCCTCGATCCGATGGTCCAGATCTCGTCAAGGTTTCGCTTATCGGGGGTTTCCTGAAAATGGTTTCCTCCACATTCCTGACTTCTGAAATCTCGATATTTTAGAGCACGAATCAATGACATAGATCCTTTGAGATCTGACGGCTCCTATCAAATCGTGAACTTTGGCTTTGCGAGTTCTTAGCATTCCACCCTTTCCCTTCTTTAATGTCCAAATGTTGATCAAACACTCCATATTTTCCCCTTGAGCTTATGCTTTCTTTAGACTTGGAATATTTTCGAAAGGTTCAAAAGTCTTGACCCTTGTCCTTCCTATGAGTCCTTTTCTTGGATCTTGTTCACACTTACGAAGAGTTTTATTCCTCCTAAGATTGGCCTCGTAACGAATTCACTCTCCCCCACACTCCTTGCGTTTTAGGGATTTTGATAACTCAAATTTACAAGGATTCTTCGAAGAGAAATTCCTCTTACCCTCCTTGCATTCTCCTTCTCTGGTTCCTCGATTTCTTGCAAAGTCCCTTCAACACTTAGTCAAATCTCGGATCTGTGCACTCCTTGCACCAGATATTTCCACAAGGGTTGGATTTTGCACTCCTTGCAAAGGGAAACGTTCATGTTATCTCTTTCAAGCTTCAGAATTGAAACAAATTATGTCATGAACTCCTTGCGTTCTGTGTGCACACCTTGCACCACCTCAACAGAAGATAAACAATTGAAACTTATCCTATCATTCACAATTCCATTCACTCAGAAAAAAACAAAGAAGGAGAATTGAAAACAATGTTCACACCATGCATTGGATCGATTTTCCTCTGTTATATTCATAAGTGAAAATAGTTACAACTGTAATAAAAAAAACTCAAAGCTTAGAAATATCCTACTAATTTGCAACTCTACAACTATGCAACCAACCAACTACTAACTAACATCATTTGGGCATACAAAACCTCTCTTTTTCAGAGGGCTCTTAGGGTTTCCCATGGCTACTTGCCTACTCTAAAACTTAACTGAACGACTATCTAGACCAGTCACATTCTAGATCCGGAGTGGAATCTCCCACTTTACTCGTAATCATTCATGCATACCTCTACGATTTTCCTACTGGGTTAAAGCGTGGCTCAAAAGATTAATTTTGGCACTGAGTTAAAGCATACTTCAAAATATCTATTGTAACTGTGATCTTTGGTCTCCTGTATAGATTCCTTATCATTGATGGGTCTTGCTCCCCATCATTGACAACGATGCTCTTGCATCATACTCCCCTTGAAAAAAAAAATTCATGGACTCCTGTCCATGATCTCCTGCATTGAATTTCCATGCTTCTGGATAGCAGCTTCATTTTCCCAACTGGCATCTTCTATTGGTTGTCCCTTCCACTTGACCAGGTATTTAAAATACATCATCCTTCTGGTCTTCTTGTTAATCCTCTAATCAACGATCTTATCCATCTATGATTTTTCTGCTATGGGCATTTTTTTTCCCACTAGATCTTCTCTTGATCTTATGATCCCTTCGTGTCATATTTCCTGTAAGGATACAGGTGTGAAACATTACATATGGGCGATATGCCCACATCATCTGGAATATCGATCCCATAGGCCTTTGCATCAAACTTCCTCAACATCTTACATGGTCCTATCTTGTACGTCTTTAACTTGTTATATGTTCCCCTAGGGAACCTCTCTTTTATGAGATGTGCCAGAACCTGATATCCTACATCAAATTGAAGTTATTTGTGATGTTGATCAACTCTGAGCTTGTATTCCTAGTTAGAACTCTGCAACTGTCCCTTGAACTAACTATGGAGCCTCTGCATTTCTGCAGCAAAATCTTCTTCTCCAGCTCTCCTGATCTCACTCTGTTCCAATTCTCTCAACTCAGATACTCCCCTGGGTTTATTCCATACAATATTTGGAATGGTCTCTTTCTAGTGCTCTTGTTTGGTGAGTCATTGTATGAGAATTCTCCTTGTGGCAGAGTCTGATCCCACTAATTATGGTGTTCAGTAACCAGACTCCTCAAAAATTTTCCCACACTTTTGTTTAACACCTGAGTTTATTCATTTGTCTGAGGATGACAAGATGAGTTGAAGGAAAACTATGTCCCCAATTTCTTCCATAGTGTTCTCCATAGGTGACCAACAAATTTTGTGTCTTTGTCTGAGACAATTCTTATAGGTAGGATGTGAAATATTACATCTTACTTGAAAAACAGATTTTCAACATGTGTTGCATCACTGGTGTTTTGGCATGGGATAAAATGTGCCATGTTTGAAAATCTAGCCACCACCACAAATATGGAGTCAAATCCTCTTTGTGTCCTTGGAAGTCCCAACAAAAAATCCATGCTTATTTCATCTCAAGGCCTCTTTGGTATGGTCAATGATTGATACAATCTAGCGTTATGTCATTTTCCTTTCGCATGATCGCAGATTCTACATTTGTTCAAAAACTTTATCACTTTTGTTCTCATACCTAGAAAATAGTATGAACTTCTCAACTGTGAAAATGTTTTATCATGGCTGAAATGTCCAACCAGTCCTCTACTATGTTTTTCTTTCAAAAGGTTATCCCTCGTTAAGCATTTTGTCATGCAAAATTGATTTCCCTTGAACAACAATCCCTCTTGAATCATGTACTATGTTCACCGGATTCTCTCTCTCAACACAAGGTGTGTACATGCTTCATATGCCTCCTTGAAATCTGTATCATCAAAATACATGTCCTTAAGGTGTTCAAACCCCAAGGTCTTCACCTAGAATTCCTGCAGAATCAAACATCTCTTTCTTAAGACATCAACAAATTTGTTAGCATTCCTAGCGATATGTTTTATGACAAAAGTAAAATTATGCATAAAGGAAACCCATTTTTCATGCCTCTGATTCAACTTTTCCTACCTAGTTATGAATTGTAAAGCTTGGTTCTCACTGTACAAGACAAATTATTGTGGGACAACATAATGTCTCCATTTCTTTAAGGCTTGAATTATGGCATAAAACTCCTTGTCATATGTGGATTAATTTCTCTTGGTCTCATTCAGCTTCTTACTAAAATAGGAAACATGTCTATCATCTTGACTCAAAACTTCTCCTATTGCAACTCCAGTCGCATCACATATCACCTAAAATGTCTTTTCAAAATTCGATAAGACCATCATTGGTCATTCTGTGATTTTCTACTTCAGTATATTGAATCTCCTTTCTACCTCTTCTATCGATTTAAAATACGTGTGCTTCTTCTTCATTGTATCCATCATTGGCGTACAAATTCCATTGAAGTCTCTGATGAACTTCCTATAGAAACTTCATAATCCATGTAATCTCCTTACCTCAAACATTCTCCTTGGTGACGACCATTCTTTGATTTCTTTCACCTTCTTTGGATCCATCTTCAGTTCATTTGAAGAGATCACAAAACCCAAGTAAATGAGTTATGTCTTCATAAAATAGGAGTTCTTCAGATTTATCAACAACTTCTCCTACAATAATCTTCCCATAACTAATGTCAGGTGTCTCAAATTCTCCTCATTAGCTCTGCTGAAGATCAGTATATCATCCAGATACACAAACCCAAACTTGCCAATGAAATATTTCAATATTTCATTCATTAGCCTCATAAAAGTAGTCACGGAATTTGTTAAGCCAAACATAATAACAAGACACTCATACAAACCTTCATTTGTCTTAAAGGTTGTTTTCCACTAGTCACTTTCTCTCATTCTGATCTGGGGATATCCTCTTTTAAAATCTATTTTAGAAAATAAATTTTCTCTACTTAAAGAATCCATTAAATCATCCATTTTGGGTAAAGGAAATCTATACCTTATGGTGAACTTGTTAATGGATATTAAGTCTGTACACATTCTTCATCCTCCATCCTTCTTTGGACTCAACACAATTGGTACTGCGCATGGACTCAAGCCCTCTCTGACCAAACCCCTGTCTAACAATTTCTGGACTTGGTTATTGACTTCCTAGTTCTCTCAAGGTGTCAATCTGTATGATGCTTCATTTGGTAGACTTGCTCCTGGTATCAGGTCGTTATGATGGTTGATTCTTTTGATGGGTGGTAATGAGTTACAAAACTCATCCACTACTATGTCAGTGAAATTTTCCAACAATTCCTGAATTTGTTCAGGAAAATAATTCATCAAAGTGCTTGTAAGGATAAATTTGGGTTTCCTCACCACAACAAACTGCATCTCTTGCTCCTCCTTGACTTCTTTTAGGATTTACTTCCCACTCATGAGAAGTATTCATGTACTAGATTTCTCCTTCAATTTCTTCTCCTCTATCGGAAACAACATGTGCGTTTTACCATTCTTCTCCAAGGTGTATGTATTTTTCCTCCCATCGTGAAGGACCTTCCTATCAAAATTCCATGGTGTTACCAAAAACATATGGCATACATCCATGGGAATCAAATCACATAGAATTTCATCTCTATATCCTTCTATATTAAATTCAACCAAGCATTGTTTAGTAACCATTACGCGGTGTCCTTTCTACAACCATGAGACTTTGTATGGCTTCGGGTGTGCAGTTGTCTCTAACTCCAATTTCTGCAACATCTTCATGGATACTAAGTTATGAGTGCTTCCACTATCAGTTATTGCATTGTATACTCTGTCTTTAGCCTTGCAAGTTGTTCTAAAGAGACCATTCCTCTGCTCTGTCTTTTCAACTTCTGCCTCTACTTTTAAGAGAACCTTCCTCAACATCATGGATCTTCCATCCTCTACTCCTTCTACTTCAACATTTCCTCTCTATTCTTCTGAAATGTGATCTTCACCTCCTTATTTATTTTTATTAGAGAATTCCCAAGACATGTGCCTTACCTTTCCATAGGCATAGCACCTTATTTCTCCTCCTCCTCCTCCTCCTCCTCCTCTTCTTCTGGAAGAATTTATTCCACAGCCATGTCTTTCTTGGGAAATTCCCGCTCTTTCCTAGTGAATGTGTGGTTTCTTAGTCTTGTCCTTAGAATTATGTTCTCTATCATGGGTAACTCCCTTACGTCTATTTGGGGTTGGGATTTTGCCTCTTCCTTGTTGGCTTTGTTTTCTAGCAAACTTTTCCTCTTCCTTTAGTACAAAATGATAAGCATCCTCCATTGTCCTTACTAATATCATCCTAGAATTCATATATCAGTCCATTTATATATCTGGTAAATTTTTCTTCATATCTCTCTCTTTGTCCAGTTCTGATGTTCAACCTATATAACTCCTCTATGTACTTCTTAACTATCATCCTTTTTTGTCTCGGGTTTTGCATCTTCTTGAATAGATTCATCTGATAATCCTTGGGCATGAACTTAGCCTTCAGCTTGGCTACCCTTCTATCCCAACTCTTTATCTTTTGTTTTCCTTTGTTTCTTCTCTCACCCTACAGTTCATTCCACCACAACACTACATGTCCTTTTAGCCTGGTCACAACCTATTTCACCTTTTTCTCTTCATCGACCTATTCATAGTGGAAGTGTTTGTCCATGGACCTTATCTAATCTAATAGCTCTTCAACATATAAATTTCCTTCATACATTGGGACTTCTATCTTGGCTCTGCCTCCTAATCTAGCAACTACTCTCAGCAAGCGTTCTTTGACAACGTCCTCTCCTGCAGTTTCTTCGACAACATTCTTGCCCACTACTTCTTCACTCTCTGCATCGATGATGTCTCTAGTGTTAGGTTCTTGTCTCTGCGCTTCATCCATCGCTTCTAATCTTGCACGAATTTCTTTCATATCCCTTTCTACTACCCATTTGGATAAATGTTTCTCTTCTTGTCTCCTCGAAGGCATTGTGTTGACTGTCTATCACACACAGAGTACAACTTCGAGTTCTTTTTTCCTCGTATCCTTTTCTTGTTGCCTACAATCAAATATTGGCTTTGATACTACTTGATGCAAACCCCCCTTTTCTCTTAAGGGTTGCACAAGCTCTTGGTCTAGGATAGATCATGAAACTGAGTCGGATTGACTCTTTGGGTCTCTTCTAGACCCCCAATATCACTTATAGAGGTCATTTCCCTCAAATGCATAGGTTGTATGAGACCCGTGACTTCTCTCCCAGGTGTAGTTCAAACATCAACGTGAAACGAGCGCTATCTCTTCTCTACTAAGCCCTTTCTCTCACATGACCATGATTCTGAGAAAAGGCGTGTCATGAATTTGTGAGTCAGATATTTATACACAATTTAGCTGGAATCTCCTTGTCTCTGAAACTCCAACAAGGGCTTAGCGCTCGCTAGCTCCTCCCTTATCCTCTTTCCATATGACCCCTTCTATGACCTAGGGCCAAACCTTCGAATGGGTATCGAATGTTTGTGTATCGGGGATTCCCAATGTGAGTCACCTCTATCCTTATGAAGTCTGAACTTTTGATGGAATTGGATAGACAATCCAGATCTCCCATCGATCTCACGATCTAGATCTCATCGGGGTTTTACTTATCGGGGGTTTCCCGAAAATGATTTCCATCTCACTCCAAACTTCTAAAATGTCGATATTTCAGAGAAAAAATCAATGACTTAGATCTTGTGATATCTGATGACTCCTATCAAATCATGAACTCAGGCTTCATGATTTCTTAGCATTCTACCCTTTCACTTCTCTGATGTGTGAGTCAGCGAAATGTTGATCGTTTTCCACATGTCCCTTCTGATGGATGGTGTCAATAATTTTGGAACTCCATAACCCCACTCCTTTGATGTACTTTCAAGGACTTAATGTCAGTGCACTTTACCTTGATTGGACGACTACGATTCTCTTGCATTCAGACTGAACATATGAGATCCTTCCTCCTCTGTGTTTTCTCTTCGTTTCTTGGATGGTGATCAGATAGTCCAGATTCTCCCCTTGAGATTATGCTTTCTTCAGACTTAGAAGATTTTTGAAAGGTTCAAAGGTCTCTAACCTTGTCCTTCCTATTATTCATTTTCTTAGATCTTGTTCATACTTACGAAGAGTTTTATTCCTCCCGAGCTTGGCCTCGTAAAGACATTGATCTCTCACACACTCCTTTTGTTTCAGGGATTTCGATAACTCATATCTCCAAGGATTCTTCAAATAGAAATTCCTCTCTCCCTCCTAGCATTCTCCTTCTCTGGTTCTTGGAATTCTTGCAAAGTCCCTTTGACACTTAGTCGAATCTCAGATCTTTGCACTCCTTGCACCAGATGTTTCAACAAGGATTGGATTCTTGTGATATACTATGCAAGCCTTGCACCAGTCTCTTTATAGTCCCTGCATATGGAAAGCTTTGTGTTATCTCTTCTGAGCTTTGGAATCAAATTTTTTTTTGTCACGCACTCATTGTGTTCTGTGTGCACACCTTGCACCACCTCAACTCGAGAGAAACAATTGAAACTTATCCTATCATTCATAGTTCCATTCACTCATACAAAGACAAAGACGTAGAATTGCAAACAATGTTCACACCATGCATTGGATGAATTTTCCTCTATAATATTCATAAGTGAAAATAGTTACAATTGTGATAAAAAAACTCAAAACTCAGAAATCTCCTACTAATTTGCAGCTTTGCAACTATGGAACCAACCAACTACTAACTAGCCTCATTTGGGCATACAAAACCTCTATTTAGGAGAGGGCTCTTAGGGTTTCCCCTAG
>JZKD02S0307255.1:217529-233461 GCA_000966675.3 Picea glauca
CCCAAGCCAAATTCTTTCTTGGAATCACTAACTACTACTAATTTATTGAGTTTTTAAGTGCATACAAGATTCATCAACACATGGAGATCACAATATATTCAAGATGTAGAAGCACTAGCAAAGATCTGACCTTTTTATTATGAGCAATGTAAGATCAATACAATAGATGGTCGATCTGGCATAAACCTCAGATGGTCGTACAAGAAATTGATATGATCTGCTACAAAATGCTCTCAACAATACAAAATGCGCCTCCAAAGGCTCGATATACAATGAAGACTAAATCAAGCAGATCTGAGTCGTACTAATGCTCAACCTCCAAGCTGGAAAGTGCCACATCCTGCTAGAATGCTGAAGTCCTGAATAATTCTGCCTTGCTACCAAAAGTGTCCAATCATCCCGAGAAATATGCCAAATGATAGATCGGGCAACTGCAAGGAAAACCCAGATGTCCAAATTCCAAAATCCACTCTCAAACTCCGTAGATCTGAATTCTCCACTGAATGGTGTGAACCACTGGATGACTGAAACCCTAACTGGTTTGACCCTAATGAAGGAGATCTCCAAATGATCTTAAAATCTCTAAGAATATAGATTGGGTGATGGTAAGAACAACCCAGGTGCCCGAATATCCAAGATCCCTATCAATCGCTATAGATATGAAATCTCCACTGAATGGTGCGCCCCACTGGATGACTGAAACCCTAGAAGGTTCGGCCCTGATAAAGGAGGCCTCCAAATGCTCTAAAACTCTCCAAGAATATAGATCGAGCTATGAGAACCCCGTGGGAGAAGTTTCTGGATTAGATCTCAAGCAAATCTCCCTAGATCTGAGTTTTACTGAATCACAGTATGTCCCCTATGGCTCCAAGGCATCCCAATCTGTAGACAAATGTAGAATGATGATAACCCTCCAGAAAATCCCTCAAACTAATGTTCCTGCCCCTTTTGAAGTGCTATATGGAGATGGGCTGAGACTAGAATGGTGTGGAGGAGTCTTTCATCCCCGATACCAAGTTGTGGAACAAGCTGAATGGATATTTCACCACTAAGTTGCTCACAAGGGTTTGTACAGCAAAACCCCCAAACTGAATGTTCAAGAGAAATAGCCAATGCTAATCCAAAACTAGAATGAGTAATAGGTGCACCCCAGCCTCTTACTTATAATTTTCCTTCTAATTCTCTATTGAGTTAGGTTAACTCCCAGGGTTAATCTTCTATTCTTCTGTTGAGTTATCTCTTACTCCTTTATCCTTTCCCTTTCTTAAGTCAACTTAAAAATATAACTTTTAACTTCTTGACTTTCCCCCCTTCAGTGTGAGACTATGACCTAGTGGGGGTGCCCAGGCCACTGAGTCTCCTCATCACCTCTCTAAGAGGTGGGGGACATTACAGTGGGATATGTCCACCAGAGAAATTTCCAGGTCCTTCCTTTATTATTATCTAGCAAATGAAGGGATACAATTGACAACAAAACCCATTGTAACTTCCTCTTCTTTCTCTCCCAGTATCCTCTCTAAGAATACAATATTCACCATCATCCATAGCCACAATACATTTCGCTCATAAAAGATGGTTTCCTTCTAGGGCAAAAAACCCTAACATAATCTCTACCATTAGATCTGCAACCTTATAATGAACAGTCCAGATTTCCAATGAAATTAAAATATACTTTTACAAGGAAATTTTTTCTTCGGGGGCTTTGCCCCCGAACCCCCGCTGGGGGCCCTAATGCCCCCAAACCCCCCAGCGTGGAAAAGTTTACATACTTCTCGGGTGTAAATACTTCATGGGGTATAAACACAGCTAAAAGAAAGGACCTGTGAATCAGGAAGATAATCAGGCTCCACAACCAACAAACTATGCCTACAGCATAGTCATATGCATCTGTGTCAATCTCAAATGATTGTTTCATATTGGGTAAGGAGAGTATTGGATTTGAGCACAAGTGATTCTTTGAATCATCAAATGCTCATTGTTTTTTGTCCCCCTATGCTAAATTTTCCGTGCCACCACCCTTGGCAACTTGGCTGAGCACCCATGCAATATGGGAGAATCCCAACACGAAGCGTCAGTAGATATTGGCAAGTCCCAAGAAGATCTGAAGCTCAGTTAGTGTGGTCGGGGCTAGCGAGTCACAGATCACTTAGATCTTAGCTGGATCAACATGTACTCCATTCTCATCAACAATGTAGCCCAAGTATTGGACCTTTTTCATGCCAAAGGAGCATTTTTACAAGTTGGAGCATTTTTTCCTTGTGGTAGCGAGAATTTAGGTCAATCTTGTTGAAGAACTTTTCCCCCTTATGCTGTTAAAGAAGGTCATCAATTCTAGGAATTGGATACATGTTGTTGACTGTGATTTTTTTTAATTCTTTGTAATCAATGAAGATTCGTCAGGTCCAATATTTCTTCTACACTAGTACAATCGGGCTTCGATAAGCGGAGGATTTGGGTGTGATGTGCCCCTTTTGAAGCATCTCTTTGATCTGATGCTTGATTTCATCATTTTCCATCAACAAGTGATGATATCCTGGTCCATTAGGAAGAGGTGCACACGAGGTTAGATCAATTGGATTCTTTACTTAGCAGAGCATCAGCACCCCGGTGGGTGAGGAGAAGATGTTTGTGTACTCTTCCCTGATCTTGTCCACTTGCTTCTACTACAAAGAGAGGCTCTGTGTTGAGGCCATAGATGTGGCAACAAACTTATACTTACTCTGAGCACGGATCTGAAATAAGAATAAATTCTTGGTATGTGAAATGACCTTACCATATTTCTTATCATATATTAAAGAAATAGGAGTAGGTTGTGCTACCTCTAGTATCCTGTAAAATTTTCTACCCAAATTAATAATAACAGTGGGGGGTCTAGACTCATACACAACATGTCTCTTCCAAGAATATGGTTGTCCTAAAAGAATATAAAAAACTTCAAGGGGATAAATACCAAACAATACCTCATCTTTGAAAGGCTTTATGTCGTAGGGTAGATGACACTATTAGATGACATGGAGATCTCTTCCTTGTCGAAGCTAGTCAATGGTGTAGGGATCCAGGTGTGGTTTCATCATAAGGTCCAACACATTTAAAAACTATATTGATATTAGGTTCTTCTTACTTCCACTATCGACAATTAAATAAATCAAAGCCCCATTTAACCACATATGTGAGTCAAAGAGGCATTCCTCTTCCTTTCATTCTTTTGGTTCTCTTGGATGAACTTTGCTGGTAGCGAAAATGGAAGTGGTTTTAACATCAATAATCCGCTTCCCTCCTTATGTATTTGATTGATATTTGAAATATTCCTCTGACTTGGAAGCTTTCATTTCAGCTATGAGTGACTACCTAGAGAGACATTCTTCGGTGTTGTGCCAAGGGATATTATGGTATTTACACAATTTTCCTGTGTCCTTCGTCTTCTCATTACCCTTCTTGTGTTGCAACTTGGACTAATTTTCTTGAGAATGGCCATATTTTCTCTATCCCTTGTTTTGTGGGTTGGGGCCACCTTTTCTATGCTTCTCCTATGAGGAATTTTTAGATCCACAATATTGCCTCTTCTGCTTAAACTTGTGCTCGATCTTGACAACATATCTATAAGTCATTCCCAATGTTGTGATGTATAGAAACTCCATTTTTGTTTGAATGTATCTATGCAGAAATCCACGATATTTGAGCACCACATGTCACTCAGAGTCTTTGATACCCAATTTTGTGCATAGGGTATGAAAAATATCGATGAAATATGGTACTCTCTAGTACCTTTCCTGAAGTAGGGTGGTCCATATTGTGTATTGGTCCTTGTAACTTCCAATAGGGTAGTATTTTTCTTTAATGGAATCTCGAAAGGAATCCCATGTGGGAGAGACCACAAATATTGTAGATTCCTCTATGGAACTTTGCTCATAGTAACTATCCCACCAGTCCTTAACATGGGTGACGACCTTCAAGAGTGAAAAAATAATCTTTTTCCTATCAGAAAAATTGCGGACCAAAAAAATACCCTTCAAGCATATTCAACGATTTATCTATAGCATCCACATCTATCAGTTCTTCAAATAATGGAATATCAAAATTTAGAGATGTACCTTGAAGGGGTTTGCATGTCCACTTGATGAAGATACGTCTCTGGTGGGTAGTCGTCCAATAATCTGTGAAATGTTTTCCATCATTTCCTTCCTTTTTCGCCCAAGGGATTCCTTCAGCAACTATACGACGATATACTAATCGATATTGACATGACACACCTGGAGTAGGCTTACCGTAAAGAAAAATTATACATAATACCACCAGATCAGAAAAATTATACACAATACTTCCTTGTCAATTGAGGTCAGATAAATTTGATCTCAGACAGCTTCCCTCCTCTCCAACCCCCATCCTCCTAATGAAGATTCAAACCTAGAATATAAGAGGCCTGAATGCCAAAAATAAACAAGCTATACTAAGAGAAATAATCAAGAAGAATCAGCCATACATTCTCATTTTGCAAGAAACAAAATGCACGGGAAAGGAGGTTGCCTCCACTCTTCAAAAATTCTAGAAACATTCCAACAATGTATAAATTGATGCCAAAGGATCAGTCGGAGGTTTGTCTATAATGTGGAATCCATCCACAGTTCTGTTGGGCGACTTTTGTACCTCCAAATGGACAATCAGTGCCTCCTTTCGACTCATTGGATCGAACAAATCTAGTTACATCAAAAATGCTTGCGGCCCTTCCATAGCAGGTGACAAGGACTCCTTCATAAAACTCTTGGATTGGTTAGTTGATTAGATCAACCCTCACATATGGATTCTAGGGGGGAATTCAACATAATCACAGGGCTAGAGGAGAAAAATGGATGTACGTGGACTTTATGGAAAGACAATGAGCATTTTAACAGCTTCATTAGTCTAATAAATATCACTAATGTTAGTACAGACAATGGACTATACACTTGGACTAATAGGTGCTCAGGGGACCAACAAGTGTCCAACTGACTAGACCTCTTCCTTCTGTCAGAAGCACTAATGATGGACGGTATAGCTTGGAATGATACAATCATCAAATCCTCAGGCTTGGATCATTGACCGATCCTCCTCACCATTAACATCATGGGCACTCCTAGAAGAAATCCCTTTCACTTTGAGAAATTTTTGTTGACACACACGAACTTCCAAGAAAACATCAAAATTTGGTGGGAAGAAGCATCCACACCAACAGTGACCACCATGCACATATTTCAACAGAGGTTCAAGAAACTCAAACAACATCTAAAAGTTTGGAATAAGGCTACTTTTGGTAACATATTTCAAGCCCACAAGAACCTCCAACAACAAATTCAATGCCTCCAACAGCAGATTCGACAACATAGCCTCATAGACACCCTAAAACATCAAGGAAAGAAACTAAACAATCAGTTAGATGAAAGAAGAGCGCAGGAGGAAATCCGCTAGAGACAAAAATCATGCATACAATGGCTAAAATAGGGGGAAATAAACACCAAACTGTTCCACAGATCCATGGTCTAGCAACGCCAAACGAATCGCATCATCCACCTCATTTCAGACCAGGGAAAAAAAATTCAACAACACTCTGACATTGAAAAGGAAATACTCTCTTACTACAAAAACCCCCTCTCTGAACCTCCTATAAGTCGATCTCATGCAATAGACACCATCCTCAAGAACATCCCCAAGGAGGTAACGAAGGAGAAAAACAAGGTGTTGATGAGACCAATAACTCAGGAAGAGGTTGATCAATCCCTACGAGATAAACATATAGGCAAAGCGCCAGTACCATATGATTTCACCCTAGATTTCTTCCACCATTGTTGGAGCATTATATGTGAGAATATTTGGGAAATAATCAAGGACACAATAAAATCAGGTCAAGTCCTCCAGGCCCTCAACACCAGCTTTCTCACTCTCATTCCAAAAGAAAATCACACCACCTCCCCAGCACACTTCCGAACAAATTTCCCTCTCCAATGTCATCTACAAGCTCCTAACAAAGATTATTGCCACCCTCCTCAAGCCCATCCTACCCTTTATCATCACATCATAATATACCGACGATGTGGAAGCTAGACAAATTATGCACAGTATCATTTTGTCTCACGAAGTGATACACTCACTCCAATCGACGAAGACTCGAGGTATTCTTCTAAAACTATATCTTTCAAAAGATTTAGATAAAATAAGAAGGGAGTACTTGAAAACCACTCTTCTATCCTTTGGCTTTGACCCCACATGGGTCTCTTGGATAGTCAAGCTCACTTCTTCTACTCTGTTTTTCATTCTAATCAATGGCATTCCATCCAACCCCTTCTCGCCTACTAGAGTCACAAGACAAGGGGACCCCTTGTCCCCCTTCCTCTTCATAATCCTGGTGGAGAGACTCAGCGGAACCCTTAAGGCTTCCATTTCAGCCACTCCCTTTCTGGCATCACCCTCCATGGTATATCGCCACCTATTTCCCATAGTCAATTTGTATATGAATTTCTCCTAATGGGAGAACCTATAGTGTGAGAAGACCTCCTCATCAAGTCCATCATCAACCTCTTCTATGAAGCCTCAGGAATGGACATGAACCTTTCCAAATCATAGATCTTCTTTTTCAACATGCCTGTTGAGATCCAGAACCACCTCATGCTCCTTCTCAGATTCACTCGCAGAACCTTATCCTCCACATATCTATGAATCCCCCTCATAGATAATCCATTAAAAAATATCGCTTGGGATTCTCTACTCTCCAAATTTCACAAAAATATCTCTTTGTGGACCTTCCACTCCCCCAATCTGGCTAGATGCCTTATCCTTCTCAAGTTTTTTTTACAAGCTTTGTGAGTCTATGCCTTCTCTGCTCTAGCAGCTCCTAATTTCATCCTCACCACTTTAAGAATTATCCAAAGGTGCTTTCTATGGCAAGGCACCAAGGAATAAATAAAAATAGCCGTCGTAAGTTGGAAAAAATTCTGCAAACCAAAGAAAGAAGGGGGACTGGGCCTCAGATACCCGACCATCCTTTATAAGGTCCTCAACACAAACAATTTGTGGATATGGTTCAAGCAACCGCAAGACCTTTGGGAATGCCCGTGGAGGAAAAAATACACCCCCACAACCCATGAAAAATAACTCATTAGATAGAATGGACAGTATCTCGGCTCTCATATGGAACATAGCTAGAAGCAACATGGATCTCGTAGTAGAACACTCTTTCTGGGAGATACAAAATGGTACCTCAACCCGCTTCTGGGGTGACTCTTGGAAACAACTCCCCACCCTGCACAAAGACCCAAAGTTGAACGTCTTCCTCTCCCATACTACAAAAGCAGGTCTCATCAAAGTAGAAGACTACAGGCACCCTGCCAGAAATCAGGACATCTCGTGCAATTGGAAAAACACCCACGAGGCCTTGGACATTCCCAGCGAAATAAACATCCAACCTTTACTGGATGATTTGGATACAAGGAAAATCCTAAACGATCAAGGAAACAACATTCTCAGATGGGGGCATACCTCGATAGGAACCTTCAACATTCAAGAGGCATATAGGCTCAAAGATGAGCATGTATCTCTACCAATAGAGACAATATGGAGCAATATCTGGGAAACAAACTCATGGCCAAAAATCAATACCTTTCTTTGTATAACTACACAAAGTAGCATCCTCATATGGGATAATTTAAGAAAACGGGGATTTATAGGGCCTTCCTAGTGCCAAATTTGTGGTTTATAGGAGGAAAAACAAAATCATCTCCTAAATCTCTGCTCCTATAGATCAAATATATGGGACTACAGTGCCAGCCTCATGTGCACCACAAAAAAAAATCATACAGGCATTCAGGAAACCATAGAAGCTTGGCGCACCTTGATCTTCCACTCCTCTATCCTCAACAAAATCTGGCAACTTCTACTGGGCTTCATCCTCTGTCAGATCTGAAAAGAAAGAAATCGATGAATATTAAAATCCAAGACTAAACCTTAGCTGTTGGTACGGGAAATTATTTTCTCCAACATCAAAGAAACAATCGCCCTCCATCCCTATAAAGATCAAGACTGGAATTGTCTGGCAAACGAATGCATCATCCTCCATCACTGGCAACTTCAACCACATTCCATGCCCATCGACTCTGGAAACAAGACACATCGTGATTCAAGTCCCACAATGTGGAAGGTGCCATAGGGTACCACAAGATGAATTTTGATGGGGCCTCCAAAGGGAATCTAGGCCTGGTAGGCTATGAAGCGGTCATTCACAACAACAAAGGGGAAATCCTACATATTGTAGAGGGAAGTATTGGGCACAACACCAAAAATGTTGCAGAAATTTGGAGTCTCCTCAGAGATCTACAAGAACCCAAATACCAAGAACTCTTCCCAATCATTGCGAAGGGAGATTCGCAAATTGTTATCCATCTCCTTAGCTGTCTCCTGAATGGAGCTGACCTACAAAAAATATCCCCTGGCTGGAGGCTTCTGAATGGGCTCCTAAGAATTAAATCCCTTTTACATCCCAACTAGGTAATTCTGTCATCCCACATCAAAAGGACAGCAAACCAAGTGGTCATTTTGTTGGCAAATTATTGATTTGATTTGACTGTGACTGAAGGGGAATTCTCATGCACCCAAACCTCCACCACCTCACACCCCTACGTAATAGCTTGCATATCCATTTCAAGAACCAAATATCATCCCCTGGATGGGGTGATACTAGGCATTTTATGCGCACAAGACATGGAGAGGCCAACCAAACAACTAGTCAGCCAATTGGTTCTTGCATGTAAGGGCACCCCCAACACTCCTAACACATCCCATCCCCCTCCTAACACATAACCTCACAATTTAAGTTCCCACGCCGCCACCATGCCAAACCTTCAATCTAGGAGCCCATCGCATGAGATGGAGAACTTGGAGGGAGAGATCGCACATGGAGACACAGATGTCACCTTAGCAGTCACATCCTTGTCCCAGAACAGGAGCCCTCATAGTCGAACTCAGGGACATTTTGACTCTAACAATTCTCTATGCCTTCCCTCCTCCTCATAGATTTCTGTTGATCTTCAATCTCTACGCATCCACCCTCCTATCCTCGACAAACCTTATTCCATGCCTAAGAGGCAGTTTTAAAAGAGGAGTAGCCTGGTATGCAACCTATGGTAGGAAAATGCCAAATTCCACCAACCTCTCAGACACAGAAATACCTGGTGCTAATATCCCTCCCATTGTTGATGTTCTTTCTGTCCTTCCTCCTATTTTGGCTGTTGATCCAACAGAGATGCATCTGGAAGCCACTCAAGAACTTTCCCCTCTATCAAATGAGTATGGTTGTCGGGTTGAATGGTTCAACGCCTTCAGGAACTCTCTGAGATACGCACCACCCCCAGCCTCTCCTCTTCCACCGTGATGACCACATCCCACCACTATCCTGTCATGCCACCTTTCTGAAGCCCCCTCTGCCAATTCGATAGATTTCCCAATTTGTCCCCCTTGCCACAGCCATGTTAACCAGGAGGAGATCACTCAGGATTTGAGAGATTTTTCGAGAGGATAGTAGGACATCAAAACGACCCTCAAGGTTTTACAAATGCAGGATGGAGAACAAAGGAGCAGGGTGGACAAGCTGCTACTCTTCCTCCAATACCTCGGGAAGGCGTGTGTTGAACGAGACAGGGGCAAGCTGAAGAATACCCAAGTCTTCGTAGTCCCATCCTATGATCTAGGTCTCTAAAAAAGTTCTCTTTTTTCTAGTCTTTTACTCTATGTTTTTTCAGTTCGTTAGCAAAGCTATATAGACAGTCATCTCTACTTACATAGTCATCTCTTCTTAGATAGTCAACTCTTCTTAGATTAAAAATCATACAGCCCTGCGCGACATAGTAGGTTTTCTTAGTACGATCACTTTTGTTCATTTTTGGACAAGTGTCATCATTATTTGGACAAGTGTCATTAAATTTTTGAGCCAGAGACAATAGTGGTTTCCTAGCCTCGCACTGTTGACACCTAGAACAAACAGATTGTAAATTTTCAGAAGGCTCTAATATACTTACTAAATTTCAAAAAACAAATAATCAAATACTACAAATAAAATGGATTAATGTTACATATTTTATAAAGTCACATAAATAAATAATCAATATGCATTTATAACACAATAAAACAAGTAATATCTACATACAATAAATGAGAATCCAAGAAATAGAATAAAAGATAGAGTTGGAAGCATGAACCTTTGTTTTTATTGATCCATGGTTGTGGTTATATATAATTTTTCATGACCAAAATATATTACTAGCCAAAAAATATAAATAAGTTGGATGGTCATAGATGACCGATTTGGTTTTGTGCAACAAAGTATCCAGATATTCTTTGAGACATGGAAACATAATTTTGTAATATGTTTGATGTATATTTCATAATTCAGGTACAAGATAAATTGTATCATGGTTAGACCAGTTTGTATATAAGATAAAGAGGTTGTATTGTGATATGGTCACATTTCACTATATTTGGTCAATAAGTGCATTTTGTACATGTTTTATCTTAACCAAAAGAAATCGGAGATTGTAATTGCACATGTAGTTTTCCAATTCTTTTTTTATAGCACTATTTTATAGCATGTCAACATTGAAGTCTCCTAGAATGATAATGGTTTGGTTTACATGTAAATGGTGTAATGCATTTGAAAAAMCATTCATTATGTTAGCAATGTTGCACRCAGAGCRRCATAGARATCGAATATTGCAACATGAAATCCACAAAAAACTAGTCTTGCTAGCACCATCTSAACATCTTTTTCTTCTACAATAACATTTTKCAAAGGCAYGYAGGTATRGTTCAGAGTTTGGAGAAAAAAATTGGAGAAAAATTTAWGARCRGGAGGAAAAGRTATGCCATTTTTGTSCAATTTTKTTGYAKCTTAACCATCATTGTACCATGCCTAGCCCTTCTACACCCACCTGCAATTTTCTTCTACAAGAACATCCTACAAATACAACAAGTTTGACATTGTATTTTTCATGCGAAAGACACAGGTTTAATTCTCGTACGGGATAGGTATGTACTCATTCCTGGGAAAGTTGAGAGTATCATCGACGACAAGGTGTGAACACTAAAGAATTCCTTATTCAATTGAGGCATTAGATTTCCACTTCGTCACATATGACAAAGTACTGAGATTTATAATGCTAGAAAAACTGACAGTTGGATTTGTGAAGATGACATTCGCATGCACATGGTGCAAAGCTTAGGGAAAAAATCAAAGGAAAATATGAGACAAGGAGAAAAATATATACCAACCTCTATGGAAAGTCTACAGGATAAGAATGATGAATACATACTTAAACATTCTTACTTGCAAAATGGAAACAACGAATAGTAAACAACGAATATGAATGAAATTATGGTATTGAAACTTACTCGTCAATGATGAACAATAGAACCACATTCCCAATTGTGGGTGTAGGACAACAACCCCGCAAAGTGCAAAAAACATCTCCAACTGTCGGTGCAGGACCCCAACCTTGCAAAGTCGAAGAAACAAAAACAAGAAATAAGCAAAAAACGAGTGAGGAAGCATGAATAGTTCCAATTGCAGGAGCAAGACCTGAACCCTACAAAATTGAACCAAATAAAAACAAGCAGCAACCAACGAACCAATGAACAAGCAACAACCAAACGAGTGAACAAGTAAAAAATATATGTATCTTCAATGATGACTAGATTTCATTCCAAGCATAGAAGAAATATGAAACATATCATGACCATGTGAGTGGAAATAATTAAACATTTTTACTTGCAAACTGTAAATAGTAAACAACAAAGAACAAATACGAATGAAACTATGGTATTGAAACTTACTTGTCAATGATGAACGACAACATGCAGGTTAAATTGTGGGTGCAAGACTTGAACCCTACAAAGTGAAAAAACAACTCCAACTACAGGTGCAAGACTCCAACCTTGCAAAGTTGAAGAAAAGAAAAGAAAGCACCAAGCAGCAACAGGTCTAACTGCAGGTGCAAGATCTCTACCTTGCAAAGTTGAAGCAAACAACAATAAGCAACAACCGACGAACTAACAAATCAATGAACAAGCAACAACCAATGAACCAGTAAACAATATATGTATCTTCAATTATGAGTAAATTACATTCCAAGCATAGAAAAAGTATGAAACATATGATGCCTATGCGAATGGCAGTGGACAACAATATTGTCCAAATTCACTCCAACATTTTATGGAAAATTTTGAGTAAAAAAGTACTATGACAGACCTATTTAAGTAAACATGTAAGGTTGTGAGGCCTGTTTAAGGGCCTCACACTATGTAAAAATTTAAGTTGTCAGGTCTATTCAAGTACTTCAAAAAAAGTGTCAATGCTCAAAACTTTCAGTATCTAAACATTTTAATAAAAATAAAAATAATAAAAACATTAAAAAAGAGTGTTAATGCTCAAAACTTTGGGTATGTAAACGTTTCAATACAAATAAAAAAATTAAAGAAAGAGCGTAGATGCTCAAAACTTTGGATATCTAAACATTTAAAACATTAGGAATAGGGAAGGTGGCAATGAGACTTCTAATCTATTCTCCAATGAGATGATGACATAAAAGATTTTTTTTATTATATAAAAAATAATGCTTTTAGTTCTTTAGTTTGAACAATAAAGATGATACGAACATTTATAGTCAAAACACATATTAATATGAATTCAAGAAATTATCTATTGCTATAGTCGCCCTACCATTTCTATAGTCCCCCTATAGTCTTCTGCACTCACTAATAATAAACCATAAACAATATGATATAAGGTTAAGAAAATAAATTTAAGTTTAACATTTATAACACAATAAAATAATAAACCATAAACAATATCAAATATTGTTAACAAAATAAATTTATTTTTAATTTTACTTAGTGAAAGGGATTTCACTCTAAATCAGAATTGGATTTTCTAATTTATAGAATTATTATGGAGTGCTCCACCAAAATATATATATATATATATATTAAATAAACACTTCGTTACATTGGCAAGGTGAACAGTGGGGTGTGAAAGTACAATACTTTGTAAGGCTTTGCACGACAGTTTTTAAATTCTTCTTTGTAACCTAACCAAAAACCTAATAAAACGTAATAAAATTGAAATGCATACATATTTTCTATGTACGTTTAATCTCTATCAGGATCTTATGAGCAAATACAATAAAATGTCTCAACTTTTTCACATACTGGTCTAAATTGTATTTTCCGTATCGTGCAAGGCACAAAAGGTTACAACTTTTAAAAAAATATAATCTAATTCACGGAGGTCAAGTCAAAAACTGGAGTATCATGCCAACACCATAATCTAATCGAACCCTAATTTCCAAGGTTACCCCATAAACAAAATTGGGCGGGACTGGAACTTACTACGTGTTGCTAATCTGATTTTGAAAATTCTATCAGAAATGAAGATTATGTACTTCTTGGAAGGATGGAAAGCAGGTCCTAGCTTGCACACCTCCTCCGCCAGGGTTAACAATAAAGTTAGGCTGTGTTTCCTGAGTTGATTTCCGACCGTCCTGGCCGAAGTGGAAAGCAGCCATTTCCATTTCCCTCCCGAACTTCTCCTAAGCTGCTACGTTCGACGAGATGAGCATGGCTAACATCAACTTGCTGCCTAGAAACTTTATTCTGCAATGGAAGAAATTATATCAGACTTCTCACACATTAATACTCTTAACATCAATATTAAAATTCATACATAAATTTTTTGCCCTTAGAAAAAAATGCTGGATAATGGCTCTTTACAAACCTCTTGCTGGAGGCCTCGAATATCGGAAGAGAAACCGTGAACAGGATCGAGGATCTGAGCCTGTGTCTCATATAATATGCTAGCTACCGCGTCATGTCGTCTATCCACTCGAAGATGCAGCAAAAGCTTATTAAATCGGCTATGTCCGAAGACCTTACGTATGGCACTAAATTGATCCAGACCTATTTTGTCGCTGCTGAAATAAGGCGCGAATAAACAATCCTCCATACACTCTCTCTGCAGAGCTCTAGATGCTCCACAAGCCGGTCCTCCACCCACCATACTTTTCGGTTTGTGCGTTTGCTCCGGAATTCAATAGCCCTTACCACTCCCTTGCTTCTCTTCTACCCTGTAGAGCTATATAAAGGCACCCTATAGAGCACCAATTGCTTTTCTTAGGGTTTTAGGAGGGGGAGTGGATCCAAACTTAATTTGAAAGTAATTTCAAATTTTTAAGGCGGCAATGGTTATGGTCCCTTTCTAGGGCAGGGCTTTCTGTGGGATTTTATGACATGGGTGTTCCTGGGCTTCACCCAATGTAAACAAAATTTCGTTATTTTGGGCGACATGTAATAATAAAAACACATTAATTGATGTTTCCATAATTTAAATATTGGTTTTCAAATATTTTTCTTGGCAATATTAAATAATAAAAACTTATTAATTCATCTAATGATTAATTCATTTAATCATCATTTAAATTCCCTTTAAAAAAAACATATCCCATGATTTAATTCGAAAGAAGCTATAGACCATACACCATAACATATGGATTTATATACATGATTCTCACATTAAACAAATCCTCTTAAATTTTGTAACCCTAAATACATATTATGGGATCGTGCCTCCTATGATAATAACTTAGAATCAATTTTTGCACATATATTTTCTTATAAGAGGAAAGAATTATCTTGGTTAAGTCAAGTTCTCATCCATTTTCTTAATTTATAAGAGACACCTTTAGAAAAACATAATTTGTAAGATACACCAGAAACATGCATATTTCGTATGAGAAAAGAATGATCCTTATTAAGTAGGAATTTTTATCCGTTTCATCCATTTTTTTTATCAATTTCACCCAGTTTGCTCTTTGGAATAAACTTTTACACAAACATGGTAAAAAAACTTTTACATTTTTTTTTTGAACAAATAATTATCATGGTTGAATTGGTCTTTTCATTTATTTTCCTTCTATGAAAACAATTTTGGGATTAGATAATTATCATGGTTGACATATTTTCTCAACAAATAATTATTCTTATTCAATTGCTCTTTGTATTTATTTTCCTTTTATAAAAACAATTTTGGGATTAAATCATTATCATGGCTGACATGTTTTTTCATGGTAATATAGTAAATTTATTTTCTAGGATTATCATTTACTTTTATTAAAATTGAAAATATTTTAAAATAAATAATATATAATTTAATGGAATAAAATAAGTATTATAAATTTGAATACTAAAGTGAACATATTAGTATTAGAAAACATTGTTAATAATAATATGGATAATATTTCATTATAACATATAGTCACAACAAATCTTATACTATTTTATTATGCAGGCTTT
This sequence comes from Picea glauca, assembly GCA_000966675.3. Classification (NCBI taxonomy): domain Eukaryota; kingdom Viridiplantae; phylum Streptophyta; class Pinopsida; order Pinales; family Pinaceae; genus Picea; species Picea glauca. Next base: position 232,890 of record JZKD02S0307255.1, read on the forward strand.
ACTCTTAATTGAAAATTTAAGATTGCTAGTTCAACATAGAATTTTTTTTTTTGTAAATAAAAGAGGATCGTTGTATTAATAATGTTTGTAAGCCATACATTGCCAAGTGTGTTTGGCCACAAAAGGGAAACTAGAAAAGGTATCCCTTAGATGTTCCAAGTTTGACATATCATCATATGAACTAAAACTCTTTGAACAAAATTGACTTAACAAACTATACATCCTAGCTGAATGAACAAAATTGTATGGACAATATTCAAGTGGCCTCTAGGAACAACTATGAACAAAACTGTATGCAAAGTGTATGAGTGACCTTTATGTCCATCTACTATGCTACTGGAGTAAACTAAAAATTTAAGCCTGCAACTAGATTGAACAAAGAATAGTAACATGGATACTTTACTCATTGACGAGCCTGGTTGTCTATTTATGTTGTAGACAAGGGTGAACCACTAGCCACATGTTGGGTATCGAGTCCACATAGGATTGTTCTCTAGTGCATCGAAAAAAATGTCCATTCTTTGGCTGAGGATGCGTTGAGAGTGCATCTGATCATCTTGTTTTTCCCAAAT
>JZKD02S0307255.1:252293-266170 GCA_000966675.3 Picea glauca
TTATAGGAGATGAATTTTATTAACCTCTTATCCACTTGTTAGTTAATGTCGATCTGGCTAGCGGATTTTTGTATTTATCTCGGATAAATTTTACTTTCCTCTTGCTATTAGCATAATGATTGTTTATCGTGGTATATTTTAAAAAATAGTTATTAATCATTATTATTATTTTTTGAGATTTTTTGAAAGAGAAAATAATAAGAAATTAATTTAAAAGAAAAAGAAATTAATATAAAATTAATTTAAGATTTATGTATATTCCTGATATTTAAATGTGAAATTAATTTAAATTTATTAAATAATTATATTTAATATGATTGAAAATCTTTATTGGACCTAAAATTGATTATTAAATTGTTATTGTTCATCTACTTGATGGATTTGCGTACTTATTGGAGATGAATTTTATTAACTTCTAATCGACTTGTTCGTTAATTATTTAATATCATTGAAAATCTTTAAATTGTTATTGTTCATCTACTTGATGGATTTGCGTATTTAACGGAGACGAATTTTGCTTTCTTCAAGTTTGCTATCTATTAGGATAGTGATTGTTTATCTTGGTTTTTTAACGTGGTATAGTTTAAAAAATAATTATTAATTACTATTGTTTTTTGAGTTTTTGTTTCGTTTTATAGGAGGTCACTATTAGTCAGTCGTAATGTTATTTGACACTAATATTATTTGATCAGGATAAGAAGTTTGTCACTATTAGTCATAATGTTATTTGATATTAATAATAAATCATTTCAAAATTGAATCGAGAGTTTATCAACAAAGATGTTAAACAACATTATGATTAACCACTTACAAATTCATAATCATTTTTATTGTTATAGTTTAACAAAAATGTCAAACAACATTATATTAACTACTTACAAATTCATAATCATTTTTATTGTTATAGTTTTTGTTATGATGATACTTAATGTTCATTAACATTAAAATTGGTATATTAAATAAAAACTAATACATGTAAGAATTTTTTTAAGTTATAATTATTATTAAATATTAATGAGTAATAGAATTTTAAATTTCATTATTGTTTAACTTGATAAATAATAATAATAATAATAATCTAATTTTAATGTCAAGGCCAAGACACACATCAAATTGGTGTATGAGATCTCTTTGTTTGTGGGATAAATAACCCCCCTCCATCCCCTTGTTTGTGGGACAAATAACCCCCCTCCACCCCCCCTCCACCCCTCTCTACAAGACAATTTGCCTCTACATTTGAACTTGTGACCTCCTAAAAGGTATACATATCAAAATCCCCTTTGGATTTGAACTTCTCGCCTCCTAGAAGGAAACACATGTTCTTAACCATTAGGCCCACTCGGGCTATATAATAATAATAATAGTAAAACATGAATGATAATAATAATAATAATCTATTTTTAAGGTCATGGCCAAGCCAGACACCAAATTGGTGTATGAGACCCCCTTGTTTGTGGGACAATGGACCCCGTCCGCTCGATAATTTGACTGGTAAAGTCTACTAAGGTATACATACCCTACTACCCTCATGCCCACTCGTGTTGTATTAAGATAATTACAAGTACCCCGTTTACATATTTCATTTCATTTACATGGCACATACCAATCCGTCTACATCGTGCATGCTAGATGAATTATTATTTGGATTTTCCTCGTATACATATATATATAGATATATATATATAATTTATGAATACAAATAACATGTATGTTTAACGAGATCTAAATAGACTTAAAATATTTATTTTTTTCAAGTGAGATAATGCGGTAATCCTTGATATATATATATAATTAGTGAGACGAAATTTGTTTGACTAACCCAAATTACTTATTAGGATATTGTGCCTCATATTGTAACAACCTATAATATGGAATAAAGTGTTGAACACATACAACCTAGAATAACGAATAAAATTATCCTTGCTAAGTGAACTCTCTCGTCAGTTTCCTTTCATCCTAAAAATTTAGGAATTTAGGATAAATGGTTAGGCACATGTTCATATTCGAAAGGATGAAAATTATGTTAGTTGAGTGTTATATTTCATGAATATCACCATTTTTCCCTTTTAGGATAAACTTATAGACATATACATCTTTCTAGTATAGAATAATTATTATTGTTAAGTTAGTTTTTTCATCCATTTTCATACACATGTATCTATCTTAGAGAAAATAATTATCAATGTTCTCTTAGCTTTTGATGCATTTTCTTGCCACATAATATATTTATTTCCTATTCCTATCAACTATATTTTTTATAAATGAAAATGTTCTCAAATAAATAATACATTATTTAATGGTAAACTTAAAGAGTGAGGGGAACATATTAAAGTGTTAGAAAAAAATGTTAATTATGATGAAATATAAACTTACAAGGATAAATAAATATTGTAGATTAATATCTGGAAAATTTTCATTTCGACATGTATAGTAGTTTATATTTCATCTATAAATTATGATTGATATTCTACTATAACATTTTTTCGCAACAAATCTTATAATATTCTACAATATTTTACTATGCAATGCTCATCTATTGATTACGAATTTAAGATTACTAGTTTAATACATAAATTACAAGTTTAAAGACAGAAGTAAATACAATGTCATCCACATAATGAGAAGAAGATGTACCTTGTGAAAATTCAATATGGGAAAATCCAAAATACAAGGTGACACCTATGTTGTGCTCTTTTCTTCACAATCATAAAATGAAATAGAAATAAAAGAGAAGTCACTATGCAGTTCCAATGGACACTACATAGTTCCCATCAACACTATGACAAATATGGCTACTACATGATCTTTTATTTCTTATTTTATACTTCATCATATCACTCTTAATTCTCTATTCCCCTATAGAATAGTACTCGATACAATAACAATGCAGCTCCTTTTTGTAGGGGACTATTATTTAACATAGCTTGATTTCCATATAGGGTCAGGGTTAGGGTTTTGGAACCTCTATAATAATCTCAAATATATATCTATCAGTAGCTCCACATGTGTTATTGATGTGAGCTAATGTGGCACCCACCCACTACCATGGTGGTCAATAGGATGCCTTACTTTTTTATTTAGATGTATGAGCGTAATGAAATGAAGCAAAAATCTATAACATTAACACATAGATACAACACACATTAACAAAGATACAATGAAACTTAAAGGCTATTAAATAAAGAAATATTGTGAAACTATAACAATGAAGAATTGAAACGATCTTGCTCAAATAGTGGTAGCTAATGTATGAGATGAGATGTGGTGGCTACATGTATTCTCCTAAGCACATTACAATTATTCTTAGAGGCCTTTTTAGCATCAACAAGTAATCATAAAAAACGGGACATCCAAAAGGATAGCCCTAGGAGATGAAGTGCTAACAGTCAAATGGGCCCTGATGGGGTAAGTCGGTAAATCAACTTCTCGAGGTCGTAACTTTTGCATACGATCTTTGTTTTAGGTGCATGGTAGTGCATTGGAAATGTCTATCCAAGGAAACAAATGTTGTCATCACACTCTAACTCTATCAATATTGTGATTGTGGCAAGGCCAAAAAATGTTGTTTAGGGCCTCAAAATGGTCCATGAAGTTTAGGACCCAAAAAGATAGAAAAAAATTGCCAATATGAAAATTGTATTTGAGCGAGTTGGAAGAAGTGGGTGGCCACCAATATCCACTTGGATCAATTCTTCTCTCTTAGGAATAAATTTTCTCTAGTGTGTTGAGTTCCCCCATCAGATAAAGATTTTTTTGTGGAATTTGGCCTTGGGTGCGTCACTTGCCTTGGTGCAAGAGTTTCCCCTCTTTGATAACACAATAAAGATGAAGCTTATGTTGGAGGCTACCCTTGACCTATGTTTCCATAATATGATCAATGGATTCATGTTCCATGCAGTCAGGTTTGAGCTCTGTTGGTGTCAATTGTTTTGCTTTCTCTAAGGTACCCAGTAATTGTGGAAAATATGGTCGAAGGAGGTCTATATTAAATATTGGAAGCAAGCCAAGGAAGGGGGGAATAATGAGCTCAAAAGAATTTTCACCCACAACCTTGGTGATGGTGTAAGGTCCATAGTGGAGTGTATGAAGCTTCTGATGGGGTATTGTATGGTGTTATTTCTACAAATGCAACCAAAATTTATCTCCCACCTTAAACTTGTGTCGTGTTGCTTGTACTTGGCATTGGAATTCTACAAAATATCCCAAACCTATTGGAAGATATGTTGTATTTGTTCAATCAAGCAATTGGATTTTTCATATTTGGTTTGAGCATAGGACGGTTCTTCCTGTGTGGACACAAGGGGTAATGTAACATCCATGGGACCCAATTATTGAAATCCTAACCCCAAATGAAAGGGGGTGTGTCCAATTGAGCTACATATGGATCTATTGTAACTGATTTGAACACATGGAACACACTTATCCCATATGCGTGGATGCTTGGAATTGTACATGCACAAGATATGCACAATCATCATGTTGATGACCTCAGTTTGGCCATCCATTTGGGGGTGGAAAGAAGTCGATTTGGTGAGCTTGGTGTCTAGTTCTGACCAGAGGATCGACCAAAATGCGTTGAGCATCCAACTGTCCTGATCTGAGACGATGGTTTGTGGTATCCCAAAATGTACCGACACTTGTTCGAAGAAGAGCTTGGTAGTGGATTTCACTATGATTATATTATTTCAAGAGGCCATAATCATCATATTGTAGCAATGTCTGCAGGATTGTAGCATCTCTAGGTCGCATGTTTGCAGGATTGTAGCAATGTTGTTAGTGATGCAACTAGAGGTCGAATGAGGTAGTCAATGACGGGGTTGGTGCTCCCTATCCTATACTTGATGTTGACATGGAACTCCTCCAAGTATGTTAACCACATTTGATGGCGTTCACTATACAATTTTCGATGTGTCTGTATGAACTACAAAGGCTTTTGACCATTTTGGATGGTTGAATCATTCCTTAGAGTGTAATGCCTCCACTCGTGGTAATATTGTACAATGGAGTATATTTATTTTTCATAAGTGGGGTACTTACAAATGATCTTTTATAGTGCCTCACTACGATAGGCCACGAGATTCTCGTGCGTAGTAAGAATTTCACACAGAACATATTTGAAGCACCTGTAATAATCTCAAAAGGTTTTTGCAGGTTGGGTAATGAGAGACTCGAAACTGAGCACAATCACTTCTTCAAATCATCAAATGATTCCTTTTGTGATTGGCCCCTCATGAAATTTTCCTTTCTGCCAATCCTAGTCACTTGTCTAAGGGTGTTAGAATATAGAAGATGGTGTGCGTGTTTTACCATTGATGATTCCCTCATCACCCAACCATAGGCCAAAGCCACCCTCTGAGAACCTTAACCTTGATAGATAATTACTACCAAAGAAAACCCTAGGCTAGATATCCAAACAAAAGGCAGTGCACCTTTCCCTGAGGATAGCGAATCACAAAGAGCTGATTAGATAGTACAAACCCTAGACAAGAGATAGTCAAGCTAATACTGAAACTGCTAGTTGTTGAACCTGCACCTGCAACGCTCCTCCACACATGCACACCAAACTAGGAACTGTAGTGTGCACCAAACTGGGAACTACAATTCTGAGATGCTATCATATGAGAAATGGTGCCCTATATTTATATTGGTTCTGCTATATGTGTTGGGACTGACTTCTCCTTCTGGATATGTGTATGTTCAGTATACTATTATTATTTCTAGCCGACTTCTTCTCTTGGAGGATAATAACCTAATATAAATTATCTTCTTGAGATGACAAGACTTCTAGGGTTATTATCCAACTCATTAGGGTTTTCTCTTTCTTTCTAGAGTCTTCTATCCTCATCAGGTTAACACATGGAGGTAAATACCTCCCACAGCTACCATAATATTAACACTCCCTCCTAGCTAGGGAGGTATTTACAGGTAATTGACTTGAGCACAAAACATACCATTTACTCGATAACATCAATATAGTAATCTAGATTATTTCATGAATAGATCATGAGAATAACCATCACCATCAGTTGCATCATCTATCGAAACCATACTTCATCTAAGTAATTAGACATGATGTTGGATAAGTCACTCTCACCATAGAGTGATACAAGAGCCATTATTATAATCTAGAGGAGTAAATTCTATGAACCAATTTCCGTCTGGAAAATATCTCTTCATCATTCGTTTGGATGGTGATTATTTCCAATAAAATGTTGATAGTCTTCGAGGCAGTTAGAACAAAAATATAACACAACTTTGTCTATCCATAGTAGTACATAACTACAATCTAGTGGTTCACTACCACACCAAGTAACACACAAGTACTTGATCAACAATGTATGGTTGCGAACAGTGGAACATATCCACCATAGTATTCCTCATCTACTATCATACAGTCTTCATAACAAACATCTAATAGAAACCTGCATAGAAAAAATGTTATGATATATACTCAATTATTTGGGCCAATCTTTCACTCACATCTGTGAGCTCTGAAAGAATGTCTCCCTCGCGGACAGTGGAACATATCCATTACAGTAGTATATCTCTACTGTCTAGAGATAGGTAGTCTCCATAACAATCATATGATGCCATCCTATAGAGAAAATATTGTTAAAAATAAACTGAATCATCTAGGCCAATCTTTCACTCACGTTTGTGAGATTTGAAAGAATATCTGCCCTCATCAGCAATGGGCTATATACCCTATTCTTCTCAAACAAGGAAGAAGGATTGTTTCTCATTTCTTAGCATGGACCATTCCTTGCCCTGGGCCATTCTTCCTATACTAATCAAAGTGCACCCTAGACATAATGTATAAACCCTAAGGAATGTCTGAGTCTTGACCATTCCTCACGCTGAGCCATTCCTCCTACACTAATGAAAGTGTGCCCATGAGAGAATGTATAAACCCTAATGAATGTCTTTCCTAGACCATTCCCAACCCTGGTACATTCCTCCTACACTAATCAAAGTGCTCCCTGGAGAGAATGTATAACCCTAAGGAATGGTTTTCCTTGATTGCTGAGCCTAAACCATTCCCCAATCTGGGTCGTTCCTCCTACACTAATCAAAGTGCACCTTGGAGAGAATCTGTAAACCCTAAGGAATGATTGTCTTGACCAATTCCTCTGTTAACCACAAGAGGAAAATATTGTCCTACATCAACCTTCAAAACAGACCATTCCTCATGTTAACCACAATGAGAAATCGCTATCCGGTGAGGCCATCCAGTCTTCTTGAGTAACCCTCAAGAAGAGAGACTTCCCTAGACCAATCCCCATGTTAACTACAATGGGAAGTTGTTGTCTGTGATACATTATCAATCAGAATAATTTCCATGTTAACCACAATGGAATGTCACTATCCATCAGAAAATCTCAATCGACTTTCCGAACAGGAAAGCATCTATCCAAGATGGACTATTTTTCAAATTTAAGGATGGATGTCTTCAATAATGTTTTTAGTGCTCCCTCCTAACTTGGAGAGTCATTTCTTCATTTTTCCATAAGAAGGAAGTTGTTTCCAGGAGCTCCATCTTGAGTACACAAACTCTTTCATCTTGGAGAGAAGTTTTACCAAAATGTTTGTTTATCTGCTCATTTGTGAAGATATGTATTGGAGAGTCATTTTATCCTTTCTGGACTTCATCATGGATAATGTAATGTTTGATTTCAAATGTAATTTAGTCTGGAATACTATGAAGGCTTCATGTAGATCTGAATAATAGAGTATATCATAGTTGGAAAATTGGAACATATCCACATGACACTTCTTTTGTCATCATGAGATCTGATCTACTGAGCAATAATCTTGATAGGAAATCTTCACCACGCTTCTGTTGTGCACTGGAGGTTCTCCACCAAGTTATATTCTTCTTATCTACATACAAGAGTCTCTTTCTGGTATGCCTCAAAGTATTTGAGATTTCTCTTCATACGCTTTTTATTCAATTTTCTCTGGAGAACATTCTTTTGCATTTATCTGATGTAGAATTCTGACTCATGGATGTTGTGGATGATATAATGACTCATGTAGTGATATTTTTGGTGTACTGGAACAAGTAATCATCATAGTCTTCTCCCTCCATCTGGGATAATCTATAGTTCTAGATCTCGCAATGATTTCATTCATAGTGTTCCATACATTGTTCTTCATCACGACTTTCAGTTCTTTTTCTTGATTTCTTTTAGTGAGTTGATATCAGGATGGTAATCTTATGATACAATGAATGCTTGTTCTGGCTTATCTTTCTTTCTTGGAATATTCCTGTTCTTCCTCGTGTTTATCTCTTGGGGCCATGGAGTAGGTTCCATTCCCTAAAGATTCCATTTCTTTCTTTCATCATAGGATCACAGATCTAGATGGATAACTAGGAATACTTTAAGGCTTCTCTTCGAAGAAGTCTTCTTCTGTGGTTGAACTTAACATGCACTATCTTTCATGGATGCTACCATGGATATATATATTTCATCATATTCAATGAATCATAGGATTAGGTCCCTCCTAATCCTTCCTTTATGTATAAGTGCATATAAGTGGCTCCTTTCATCTAACAGAGTCCATGCTTCCATCTACATCCTTATTGTCTTCTACAATGTATAATTGTCTCTCTTGTCTAATAGAGTCCAGGCTTTTGTCTTATTGTTTTCTACAAAACGTCATAATTCCTTTTCCAATTTCCTCTCAATTGTTGACTTCTTTTTGTCTTTGCTTCTTCTAAGTCTCTTCATGATTGATTCGTCTTATCTTGCAAGATCTTCCACATGATTTTTATTTCATTCTTTCTAATGATATCTCTTTTCATCTTGTTTGTTCTTCCATAGGTATATGTCTTCTCGTAACACATTATCTTCCAAGAGATAGATATACAAGATATGTATAGAGATGATGCAAACAAGATATGTACAAGAAATACAGAGAGTCTTGTTACCTTTTTAGAAGAAGAAGTCTTTTCCATCCTGCTTAGTCTTTTTTAGGTTCCTTTTCTTCATCAATCGATGCTTCCTATTTCTCCTTCCTTTTCTTTAGCTCGGGACACTGATTCTTGTAGTGACCATACTTTTGACAGTTGAAGCATTACACTTCTGAAATGTCTTTCTCTTAATTTGGCTTCCTTCTTGAACCAACCTTCCTTTTTGTTTATGAAGTTCTTGAATCTTGCTGTGAAAGCTTGATCATCATACTTCTTCTGGGGTTTCTCTTTTCCATTGATCCTTGATTCTTCTTGAGAACATAAAGTCCAAATTTCTTCAAATGTTGGGTACTCCTTTCTTGTGTTCATGCTTGCGGCAAATTCATCCCATGTCTTGGGAAGACCATTGATTACTATGTTCACCAATTCCTTTTCTGAAGTGATCTCTTCAATAGATTGTAGTTGGTCTCTTAAATGGGAGATCCTTACAAAGTATGATGTTATGATGTCATCCTCATTCATCTTCCTATCACAGAGCTCATTCTTCAGACTCATAACTTGTATGATGTTTCTGACTGAGAAGAGATTTGTTAGGGCATCGTACATCTTTCTCGATAAGTCAAGATGGAAGATGTAGGGTATCAAGTGGTATTTTATCGAATCCACTATGATACTCATGGCATTGATGTCAAAATATTTGAACTTCTCCATAGCTACAACATTATGCGATTCCTTCTCTTCTCCTTCTTCAAAGTCTGACTTCATGATCTTTCCTTTCACGATATCCAACACTTTATTCGTGGCAAGGATAAGGTAAATCCCTCTATTCCATTCTCTGAAGTTAGAGGCTCAATCTAAATTGTTCTCAGACTTCATAGATTTCGTCATGGCTTGCTTGACTTGGTCAAACCCTAGATTTGACCAAAAATTCAAACTTCACGTCTTGGATTTCTGAGAGTACCAAGAGATGCATTGAGATAGGGCGCACCAATATATCCAGAGATTAGGTCAATGCATTCACTTAAGGTGCCTCAATAAGAGGTTTAGGGTTTCTGCAACTACTCTTGTTAGTAGCCCTAGCGACAGTGTCTTGGGAGCTGCTTCTTCTAGTAACCCTAGCGACATTTCCTTAATGAACTCAATATCCTAGTGGTTATTCTTACTTCAAATGTTTAGACTGAATGAAAGAGGTGTGGGCCCATAACCTGTTAGAATATATAATATGGTGTGCTTGTTTTACCATTGACAATTCCCTCATCACCCAACCATAGGCCGAAGCCACCCTCCGAGCACCTTAAACATGACTGAGAATTACTCGGGAAGCAAACCCTAGGCTAGATTTCCAAACAAAGGGTAGCGCACCTTTCCCCAAGGATAACGCATCACAAAGAGTTGATTGGATAGTCCAAACCCCAGCCAAGAGATAGTCAAGCCAATACTGAAACTAGTAGCTATTGCAGCTGCACCTGCAGCTCTCCTCCACACGTGTGCACCAAACTGGGAACTATAATTCTGAGATGATGTCAAATGAGAACTGACACCTTGTATTTATACTAGTTCTTCTAGATTTGTTGGGGCTGACTTCTCCTTCTGGATATGTGTCTGCTCAGTATATTATTATTATTTCTAGCTGACTTCTTGTCTTGGAGGCTAATAACCTAATATAAATTATCTTCTTGAGCTGAAAAAACTTCTAGGGTTATTAGCCAACTCATTAGGATTTTCTCTTGCTTTCTGGAGTCTTCTATTCTCATCATCTTCACACGTGGAGGGAAATACCTCCCATAGCTACCATAACATTAATAAAGGGCCCATTCAATGTGGGAGAATCCGAACATGAACCTGTGATATAAATTGCAAAGGCCTAAGAAGCTTTGAAGCTCAATGTGTGTGGTTGGCATAGTCTAATAAATAATTACCTGGATCTTGGCTAGATCAACATGAACCCCATGCTCATCAAGAATGTGACCTTGGTACCTGGACAATGTTCATTCCAAAGGAGAATTTTTCCAAATTTGCATATAGCTTGTTGTCACAGAGTGTGGAGAACCTGTTGAATCTCATGCAATTGTTCTGCCCAACACTTGTTGAATATGAGGATGTCATCCAATTACAAAACCACAAAATTATTGGTGAAAGGTCCAAATATATCATCCATCATCCCCATGAAATTTTTTTGGGAACTCGCCAAGCCAAAGGGCATGACCAACCATTCAAAATGACCTTATTTGGACTTGAAGGAATTCTTCCATACATTGGTTTTCTTTATTAGATCCTGGTGGTAGTCGTACTTTAGATCAATTTTATTGAATTATTTCTCCCCCTCGAGTTTGTCAAGGATATCGTCAATTCAGGGAATTGGGTACCATTTCTTGATTACGACCTTATTTATTGCTCGGTAATCAATGCAAAGTCACCAAGTCCCATCTTTCTTCTGGACAAGCACAATTTGGCTTCGATGAGGTGATGATCTTTGTCAAACGTTCTCCTTTTCAGGGAACTCTTGGATCTGGTGCTTGATTTCCTCATTTTCTTATAAAGAGCAGTGATAGACTGGCCCATTGGGCAGCCACATGACTAGGGTTAGATCTATTTCATTCTTGACCTAACAACGCAGAGGTACCCTAGTGGGTGAGGATAATATGTCTTTGTATTCTTCCATGACCTTATCAACTTTCTTTTGCTACGTGGACAAACATACCGCGAAGGCCATGGATGGGGTTGCAACCTTCTACTCACTTTAAGTGTGAATCATGAAGAAGACAAACTTGCCAATCTAAGAGATGATCTTCCTGAATTTCTTGGTAGAGATCAAGGAAATGGAAGTAGGTGGAACTACATAGCGTATCATGTACAATTTCCTATCCAAAGTAATAATCACACTATGAGGCCTAGACTCATATATGTCATGATGTTTCCATAAATAAGGTTGGAACAAAAGAACATAAAAAACATCAAGTGAGGATAAATCACACAATACCTCATCTTTGAAGGATTGATTTTGTATGGCAAGGTACATTGTTGGCTGTCGTGGAGATCACTCCCTTGGTGGAGCCATCCAGTGGTGTACAGTTGTGGGTGTGGTGTTTTTGGTAGAGCCAATCGCTTAATGAATCTGTTGAAATGAGGTTATTCTAGCTACAACTATCAATGATGAAGCTCAGCAGAGTACCCTTCACCTACATATCTAAATGAAATAGGTGCTCACCCTCCTCTGGTTCATCAATATCACCAGGTTGGATCTTCGTGGTAGCAGCAGTGGCACTGGGTTCTGCGTTAATGATTTATGTCCCTTTTTTTGGGTCAGACTCATACTCAAATACCTCATTTTATTTAGAGGCTTTCACCTTTACCACTAATGAATTCTTTGAGTGGCATTCAACTATTTTATGACGGAGTATATTATATAACTCACACCACTTCCGAGTGTCTTTCTTTGTCTTCCCATTGTCCTTCTTGATTTTATTCTTAGACTAGTTTTCTTGAGGGTGTCCATCCTTTATATTTCCTTTTTTCTAGGGGTTGGGGTTTCCTTTACCACGCTTCTGTTGTGAGGGGTTCCTAGACACAAAATTCCTCATCTTTTATTTAATCTTCTGCTCCATTTTGAAAGCATATCGATAGGCCATGCCCAAGGATGAGATGGACAAAAGCTCCTTTTATTTCTAGATTTATATATGCATTCATTTGTGGTACATGAGATTGATATATTTCTTAGAGTCTCATACCCATATAGGTGCACAAAGTATTAAATAAATTAGTGAAATCCCACATGGTATTTTCTATTTCATGCCTCAGTGTGGTCGATTTTGTATATAATTCATCATAACTTCCAACAGGGTAATATTGTTCGTTAATATCATCCTTGAAAGAACACCAAGTGGGTGAGACTACAAATAATGTATATTTATATGTTGCTTTTTTCTGATAGAAAGTCTCCCACCAATATTTTACATCGGGGATTCCCTTAAGGAGTGCAATTATAATCTTTTCTCTATCGAAAAAATTATGGACAAAAAAATATCCTTCTCGAATGTTTAACCATTTTTCTACAACATCCACATTTATTTGACCTTCAAATATAGTAATATCAAAATTGATCTGTACCTTGAATGGCATGATGCCTATGCTCGAGGAATATGCATTACCTCCTAGCATTCGTCGAAGGATTTTCCCAAAATAATCCATCATCTCGTTCCTCTATCATACGAGTTCTTCCTCAAGAAACAATTTAAACCAATATCCTATCCCATCATCTCTATTTTATTCCCCCATGGGCGACCATCGAGTTCGTTGAGGCCGATCTTTCAAAGGATCAACGAGTTCATGTCCCAAATGATTATACCCTGAGCTTGTTGGGTACATGCACAAAGTAACAAATGAAGAGTAGCCTTCTCTGATACCACTGATCTAGATTTATAAGTGGAACAAAATGAAAAACATATGTATAACATTAACAAATAGATATAATGAAAAATAACAAAGATAAAATTAAACTTTCAATAAAGAAATATGTTGAAACTGTAACAATGCAGAATGAAACAATCTTGCTCTAATGGTGGTAAATAATCTCTGAGAAGATATGTGACGTCTACATCCATTCACCTAAGGACATTACAATAAGGCCTCCAAGACTTATTAGCATAAATAATTAATCATAAAATCCTAAACATACAAAAACCTAACCATAGGAGATCAAGTGCCAAAAGTTAGGTGGGACACGATGGGGTAAGATGGTACATATTCTTCCTAGGTTCATAGATTTTGCATACAATCTCCATTTTAGATGAGCGATAGCTCATTGGAAAGTTCTATTCGAGGACTATGCATATTTCTATCACATTCTGACTTAGATAGTAGAAGGACTGTGGCGAGCCCAAAAAATGTTGTTTAGGGCCTCAAAACCACCCCGAATGTTTACGACCCAAAAAGCTAGAAAACAACTGCCAAGATGAAAATTGCA